>PVIC010008661.1:0-41364 GCA_004025085.1 Thryonomys swinderianus
GATGAGGGGAAGGAATAAATATGATACAGAAAGAAAATAAAAGAGCATGTATAAGGGGGGAGGAGGGGGGAGTGGGTAGGGATATGGGTAAAAATGAGAATTAACTTGTGGCATATACTGGTACAAATTTCCCAATGTTATATGTGATTTTGAGATGTATATAAATTGTACCAATAAAGAATTCAATTAAAAAAATACATAGTAGAAAGATCATGTCTAGGAACAAATGTATCATGTTTAAGAAGCAAAGATGGCCAATGTAATTGTATCTTAGTAGTTAAATGAACAAAGAATAGCAATGATACAGTGAGGGAAAACCCAGATCATGTACAGCATTAGAGAGAAGTTAAGCAACTTGTAAGTTACTTTGAGATGAGAAATCATGGAGAGTGGTAGGTAAGAAATTGATTAAAATTGAATCTGTTTCCTTGGATGTATTGCATTAACATTATTAAACATCTCCAGTCTTATTTCCTATCACTATACCTCACATAAATCAGGGTACTTATCACTTCCCAAATCACACTGATGTTTTTCTATCTGTCTCTTCCTTCTTTATGAGGGACTTTCTTTCTGGAATGATTTCTTGTCCTTTGATTCATGTCCGAACTTTAGTCACCTTCGAGCTCAACCTAAAATAGTGTGTATTTCTTAAGTCTATTCCAAATTCCCATAGCCAGAAATAATCTCTCCTTTTTGTGCACTTATATAACACTTGGAAAATTTATTTGGCCCATTAAATGGGATTTAGACAATGTATGTGAAAAATTAAGGTGTCAAACAAATAAAATTAGCAGTACTACTTAAATGATATTTATATATATATATCTTTCCCTTTATGAAACAATTTATAACCATGTAATCATGTCAATTCTTGACACAATGCTGAGAGAAAGAAAGAGAGAATTAAACTGAATTGAATTAAAATTGGAGGAACAAGGAATCACAGTTAAACTTGAGTAGAAATTACCACAACCCACGGTAAGAACAGGGAAAAGAAAAAAAATGAACAAAATGAGATGTGTTATGCATATGCATCAATTCCCCACAATGAATGTAACCACTATACACTGCGAAACGTGTACTAATAAAGTTTTTTAAAAAGACAGTACAATAACTCAGTTTTGCTAACAGCAACAAGTGCTACCTTTAGATCAAATATTTTTTCATGTAGGCTTTATAATAAAGAATGCCTCATTTATTTTAAATCACATTCTCCTGGGTTTCCTCACATTTCATAGATCATTCACCTCATTGCCTTTATTTTTTATTTTTCCCCTTTATTGACTTTATCATTTCTTTTATATACACACATTCAACACTGAGAATTTGTACCTGTACATGATGTATCTTGATTCGTATTGCTTTCCATTCCCGTTCCCTCCCAGCTCATTGTCTTTATATCCTCCCCTTCTCTCAGAAACCAGGACTCAGTTCTTCAACCATTTCTCCAGACACAGTAACTTCCTATGAGATCTTATCCAGTTACATGGGTTTAAATATTATTTTTGTACTGATGGCTCTTAGTATTTCTAGCCCTATCCTCTTACTTCCACATCAGATTCATGTAAGAAATTGCCAGCCTAATGGTTCCAGCTGTGTACCATTGGCAACTGAAGCTCAGTATGCTCAAAACAAAATGCTTGCTTTGTATTCAAACCCTATCTTTACTGTAGCTTTATATTTCGATAAGATTACATTGTCATTTATCTTTTCTATTCATGTCTAAATCTAGAAATTAGCTTTGGTTCACTTCTTTCAAGCTGCATCTCCCAACCACATTCAAATTATTTCAGTTTCAAGTGTAATTCTAAGTCAAACTATTTCTAACTCCACTGCTAGAACCTTGTCCAAGCCATAATCATCTTTTGTTTGGACTATTACAAAAGTTTCCTACCTGGAATCCTGCTCCTACTGCTTTTTGTTTTTAGATAATTCTCCACTCAGCATCTAGACTAATCTTTTTTTTTGGAGACAGGGTCTCGCTTTGTAGTTCAGGCTGGCTCTGAGCTCACTATGTAGCCCAGGCAAGCCTGGAACTCAGCAATCCTCCCGCCTCTGCCTCCCGAGTGCTGGGATTACAGGTGTGAGCCACCATGCCCAGCACTGTGGTATGTGGTATTGATCGCTGGTGGGTGTGAGTCTCCACGCCCAGCATTGTATGTGGTTACCAGGGATCGAACTCAGGACCTTGTGCTTGTGAGGCAGGCACTGGAACCACTGAGCTAACCCTCCGGCCCTAGACTAATCTTAACTAGTGCCAGGTTATGACACTCCCATGGCCTAAATCTCTGCTGGTTTCACATCTCACTCAGAATAACCTCAAAATAACCTATCATGGTCACAAGGCCCCACATGATCCTTAGGTTCCTCTTCATCTTTTACCACTGTGCACTGTACTGTTGTTACGCTGTCTCTGTTGCTCTTCTTCCTTACACCGCTACTTCCTCAAAGCCTTTGGACTCTCCAGGCTCTTCACACTCACTTAAGACAAGCAGGGACAGACATACTGAAATATTTATCTTCATTTCTCCAATAGCTAACTCAATGAATGGAACTCACAGATGGATATGGATGAGTAAGAACTTTCTTTAAAAATTTTCAGGTAAGCTAACACTGTGATGTAGTTTTCATAAACATCTAATGTTACCTTACTTGTTTTGACACAGTACTTTGTTTAGAGAATAGCAGGTGCTAGCTCTTCCAGTCAGACAACTTCTGGAATGTTATATTTGGCTCCAGTATCACATATTAAGACACATGAATCTTAATTGCTGTATTTCAGGTAAAGAATAGTTACTTAGAAGGGAAAAACTAGTATGGAGAAAGAAAAGAGCTGTGCCTTGTGAGGAACTATGGCAGGAATCAAGAATCTTTAGCTTGATGAACACTAAAGGAATTTATGCCAAAGGAAAGCTCTCCTCAAATAGCTGTAAATCTGGCATCTGTTAGAAGGTGTTATGCTTATTCTTATTTGCTCTGAAGGAAAGAACAAATAATAGGAAGTTTCAGGGAAGAAATTGTTAGTTCAGCATAAAGAAGATTGCCCAACAGTTTTGTGGAAATCAGTGTTCTGCAGGACACTGTAGCACTTTATATCCACCACCACGCCCAGCTCTCACTGGCAGATGTTTTAACAGTCCTTTCTCAGCAAGTGTTAAAAAAGCCATCTAAAACAAAGATACCATCAAAGAAATAAAGTGCCTTTAATGCAGGACATCTCAGAATCATTAATATGTAAATATTGTAAAGATGATAATTTGCCTCATCTCCTAAGCTTATTTGTCCATTGACACTTTTATTCACAGAACAGTGTTAACATCTCTTGAAACAGATCTCGTAAGAGTGTGGGTTAAAATGACTAAAAAGGAACAAGCTATCTTCTAAGATCAAGTTATATCAAGATGTATCAAGCTGAGAAAATTGGATGGTGTTGTTGGCACTTCTGTTCTTCTGTAATCTTTGTCATGAAAATTGAGCTATACAGAGTTTGGAAAACTAGTGAAAGGCAGATGCTAGCTATTCCAGTATGATGACTTCTAGAACATTGCATTTGGCCCCAAGGGATACCTCAATCCTAATTGTGGTGTTTTAGTTAAGAATAGTTACTTCAAACAAATCAGTACGGTGAAAGAAAAGAGCTGTGTCTTGTGAGGATCTATGACAGGAATCAAGAATCTAATTCACTTACCTGCTACATTTTTAACACCATGAGATCAACGCTGTTTTAGATTAAACCACATAAAAAGCATGGAAGCAAAGCTTTCTAGTACAAGAATTCTGAACTTTTCCCTCTGGTGTCAGTACACAGCCATCATATTCTCCATTGTCTGTTCATTTATTGTGAGCAAGTTCAAGTTTCTCAACTTTTTTCACTCAGACACACACAGCAGAATTCTGTCATGCTCTACTCCCACCAAACAGATTTTGATAAGATCCTCATGCAAAGTCATGACCTTTTACTGAGCATCACCACTTAGAACTTCAAATCTAGAACATTAACATTAGCCTTTTGGGGGGCGCGTACTAGGGATTGAACTCAGAACTTTGTGCTAACCAGGCAGGTGCTATGCTGCTGAGCTAAATCCCAGGGTCATTATTAACCTGTTTAAATAGACAGAAAAATTCCAAGAGTAAAAGAGAAATGGCATTTCAAAACTGTGGGAAAAGTAAACCAGAAAGAGCTTTGAAACAAAGCTACAACTTTGAGGATAAATGGAAAAGTTGACAAAGGAAGTTGCTTTTATAAAAACAATGTAATTGAGGATTTGCTTCAATAAACAAGACATGATAAGAAAAAGCAGTCCTCACAATACTGAAAATATTAGGTTACAAAATTATAGTTACTGTCCATCTAGCTATCCCCAGAGGGACATACATAGTCCATGCTGAAACGTCATAATCTTAGGGAGAATGTTCGCTGTAGAAGAATGAATGGTTGAACAGAAATTCTATAATTTATAAATACTCTTGTTCTCCAAGGCTCTGTTTACTAATTTTTATTATCTTTAGTATGGTTTCTAGGATCTAGAAACTGAGAAACTTAGTAATGAGAAACGAGTGTTTTAAGGAGTGTTTATAATACTATGGCAATCATATACATTAATATATATACATATATTAATAAAATAGCATTCTGTTTTCTACCATAAAAGATACTATCTTACATGGAGTGCTGACAATCCGGCAACCAAACCAGATCTATCTGCCATCTTTGAGGTCCCTGTGAATAGCACACTTACAGTGCTGATAAAGAAACTGGAAATAATGAGGTTTCTATTTTCCACTTTGCCCTTAAACCAGCACCCCAAATGTCAGGGAACTGTAAAGGAATCGCACATAACTCTTCATACCCACAAGATTTATCTTAACTAGATACTTGTATTTTTGTGGTCATCTGAGACACCAGGCTAGCTTGAAGTACACTGCGTGGGATTTACTGAGTTCTCTAATACATGGGAAGACACAGGTTATAGGCTTAAAGACATTTTGGAAACCAAAGTTCTAAAATTCCCTCTCTCATGTGAGAGAGCTGGAGGAGATCAGCTCAGATTCGATGCTACTTTTCTGTATAGTCCATTAGGAGAAATAAATTCTTACAGATGAGTGATGGCTGAGGCCATGGCTGGGAAATAGGGTCAGTCCAGGGGCTCCTCAGAGCTTTGTGTTCTTTGTCTCTAGGTTGATTGTATTCCCTTGCATCTGAAATGCCTGCTTATCTTCTGATCCATGAATCTCCTCTGACTTTATGGGAACATAGTAGTAGCTCATGATGGAGAAGATCAGGCATACCAGCAGCAACAGGCAGGAAAACAAAATGAATTCAGCCCACTGCATGGAGAAAAAAGTGAAAACCGAAACAAAAGGGATCTTTATAGGTTAAGGACTGGGAAGCAGAGTGACTGAAGGAACATTGGATAGGATAGACTTCCTGGAAGAACACTGGGTTCACTGGCCTTTCTGCACATTCCCTATGCTGCTCGTGATTGCCACGTGCATAAGTCTATTTCCTGGTAAAGTCTTTGTATCTAACTGAGTCACATCACAGCCTGAGTGGGGGATAAAGGCTACAGAGAGGTGGTGGAGGGGATAGGAGGAAGCTGGGGGAAGCTTTGGGTAGATGTACATTCCTGCTTCCCTTGGGTCCATACCTGTACCAGGCCACTGAACTGTGCAACCACAAGCACGATGATATTCCCAAACGCAACTGTCAACAGCCAGGCTGCCTGGAGTACAGACTTCATGCTAGATGGAGCCTAGAGGGGACACAGGTTTGTAAGGAAATAAAAAACTACTTGCACTGCTCTCCTGCACCATGAGCAGGCAATTTCTCCCACATAATCTTCCAGATTTGAACTTCTCCCACTAAGGTCAACTATCACATTGATTTGGAAAATAGCAATCGTATTAAAAGTAAGAATAAAATAGAGCTTTCAATTAAATATTCCATTTCATTATATCATACCATCTTTATTGTAATCCTGACATGTAAATTCTATTAGCGTTACTAAAATGTGAGAAAAGAATAGTAGCATAAAGCAAGGAAAGACAGCAGTAGCAAGACGATAATTTACTTGTGCAAAGTTAGACAATAAGTTATGCAGACAAAATTTGAAATTGGATAGTCTAACTCCACAGCCCTTAGACTTCATTTTTAAGTGTTTTTTTTTTTCCAGGATCCACGCTATACAGACTCCTATGCTGCATGTCATGATCATGGGAGTCAAGATGAGTATTCAGGAACCCAAAACCAAAAGACATGAGGTCTAGGTAAGGATCCCATGGCCATTTGAGGTAGTGCCAGAATTAAAACCTACTATCTTTCAAGTAATGCCCCCTTTCACTTCTACTTCCAAAATCTTACCTGAGAATAAGAAAACTCAAGTCCTGTGACAGAGAACATGACCTCTGCAGCTGTCACTAGGGCATACTGTGGTAGTTGCCATGCAATGGACATTTGATCAGCAGGAGTGGCTTCTGTCTTCCAGACCTGAACACCTTTGTTGGTGATCTTATTGAAAGAAAGAGGAAAAAAGATTTGTCACCAGTAAAAAGCCCTTGATTTTGACTCAAAATGTTTTCGGGTTCAAAACCATAAGGTAAAGTCACTCTGTTATGCTTCAGTTGAGAGTGTAAGCAAAATCTAGGAAACTTCTTGTGCTTTCTCATCTTAAAGACTATGTGAAGAGCTTCTAAGTCAAGGAAATTAAGCTGAATGAGTTTAATAAGGACTATGGTGAACTGGAGACCATAAGACCTATCTCAAGGGCACTACAGCCACTAAGAAAGGCACGAAGCCACTACACCAGACAAATAACACTAATATCTGTTATGGAATTTTTCAAGAAATTTTAGTAATCTAAGTTCTTAGGTAAAATAACTTGAATATGAATACTGAAAATTAATTCTTTTATTATTGGCAACACGCAGGCCAAACAAGACAGCACTATGGATGAAATTGGGCGCTAAGATCTCCAATTTATAACTTCTATCTGCCTTTTAGAACTTGGTATTCAGAATTATTTATGGTTTCTGTTTTGAACAGATGAGAGAGGCCAAATGTTAAATTAAATGACACCAAGAATTCAACTGTCAGAGGTGGAATTGCGTCCTTCAAACTCTTGTACTAAAGTTCTAACACCATAACCTATCTGGAAATAGGGAGTGTTAAGAATGGAATTAGTCAAGTTAAAGTGCAACTACTAGAATGAGCCTAATACAGTGTGGCAAGTATCCTTATATTAAAAGGGGAAAAATTTTGACAGAAACTGGCATATAAGGGAAATGGCATGTGGAGATAAAGGTTGACACTGAAGTTATTAAGCTACATAAGAAATAATAGATTTCTAGCAAACCACTAAAAGCCATAGGAGAGGCATGGAACAAAGCTCTTCCATAGTCCTCAGAATGAATTAACCCTACCAATGTCTTATCTCAGACTTTTAACTTTCATAACTATAGGACAACAAATTTCTGTTTGTAAGCCATTCCTCTTGTGGTATTTTTGTTTGTTTGTTTTTGCAGCCCTAGAAGTTTAACAAACCAAAGTCAGTTTAATATCTGAAACTCAGTTAATGTCACATACCATATCAATAGGATAGAATGCAAAAAAAACCCCTATATGTTCTAAGTAAATGCAGAAAAAGTACTTGGTAAAATTCAGCCTCATTTATAGTGAAAATAAACAAGGAGGAAGACAATCAACAAAACTTCAAGGAAGTTCAAGTGCAACTAGTTTGTTGCCTAGGAATTGAAGAAAATTTCCCCAATCTGACAAAAATATCTATGAAAAACTGATAGCTACCCTTTCTAGTAATAAAAGACTGAACAATCCCTTCATCTCAAAGGATGTCTGCTCTCTCCACTTCTACCCAATATTGTACCAGAAGCACTGGGCAAGGAAAAGAAATACAAGGCACCCAGACTGAAAGATGGACAGGATGCAGATAACATGATCTTACATGTAGAAAATCAAAGGTATCCACTAAAAATGTGTTAGAATAAATTAGTTCAGTAAGGTTGCAAACTAATACACAAAGGTTAATATACCAAGCCAGCTATATTTCTCTAAATTCCAATGAATTTTCTCAAAATAAAATTATGTTTAACAACAATTCAAAAATAATAAAATACTTAGAAATAAATGTAACAAATCTAGAAGTTACACTTTGAAAACAATGAAACACTTTTGGAAATAATAAATGGAAAGATAAGCTCACTTAGAGATTTAAAATTTACTGATGATGAAACTGCCCAAAATCATCTTCAGATTTAATGTAATTGCTATTAAAATTCCAACTGGCTTCTGATCCTAAGGTGATTGTAAAATTCATGTGGAAATCTGTGAAACCCAGAATAACTAAACCAATCTTGCAAAAGAGAAACAAGGTTGGAAACTCACCCTTTCTAAATTCAGGTACTACAAAGCAACAGGAAATAAGATAGTGTGATACTGGCACAACATAGATATGTAGATCAAAGGGATACAATTAAGAGGACAGAAATAAGATTTTACATTTATAGTTAATTGATTTTTGGCAAGAGTATCAAGGCCATATAACGAAGGAAAGAACAGTCCTCTCAATATATATGGTAGGAAAACTGGATATACATATACAAAAGAATGAAGACAATCCCTTAGCACATACTACATGTAAAACTGTATTGAAAAAATGAATTAAAATCTAAATGGAAAGCCTAAAACTATAAAATTTTTGGAAGAAAATAGGATTTTTGAATTCTTGCAAACTTGGATTAAGTTGTGGTTTCTTTAGATAAAATAGTAAAACCACAATCAACCTAAGTAAATAAAGTGAACTTAATCAAAATTTAAAACTTCTGTATTTCAACAGACAACATCCTAAAAGTTCAATGGCAACCTATCTATTGAATGAGAGAATTTGTAAATTATATACCCGATGACAGACATATCTAAAAAGTACAAAGAGTACAGCCCAATAAGAAAAAAGACAAATAACCGAGTTAGAAGTTGAATAGTTTTTCAGAGCAGATGTACTGCTCTGAAGAATCAAGATATATCCTATACAGATACAAACTGCCAATGAGGAATATGGCTATAATGTATTCCTAAAGTGTACCAATAAACTCAATTTATTATTATAAAAATAAAGTAATTCATTATATTTCCAACTCACCTCCCAAAAAAGGTACATTAAAAGATGTTCAATAACATTAGCCATCAAGGAAATGAAATCATAATCATAATGAAATACCATTTCACACCCACTAAAATGATTATACTCAGAAAGGAAACGAGTTTTGGGGAGGATGCAGAGAAATTATAACTCATGTGCATTTTTGGTCAGAATCTAAAATAGTGAAGTTACTTTAGAAAAGTCTGCTAGTGCTACAAATGGTTAAACAGAATCACTGTGTGGCTCAGGAATTCTATTTCTAGGTATGTGCCTGAAAGAAATCAAATATATATAAAAAAAGAAATATATGTCCACATAAAAACATGTATATAAATGCTTATACCTGCCTTATTTATAAGAGTCAAAGGTGGAAACAATGCAAATATGCATCAACTAATGAATGAATAAATCTACAAAATGTGTGATATCCATACAATGCAATGTTATTTGGCAATAAAAAGAAATGAAATAATAGTACATGTGACTTAATTGGCTCTTGAAAATTGTGCTACAAAGAAGAAGCCAGACAAAAAAATCCACATATTATATGATTCCATCCATATGATTTTTTTTTCTTTTTATGGCAGGGTCTTGCCTTGTAGTTCAGGGTGGCCCTGAACTCACTATGTAGCTCAGGTTAGCCTCAAATTCACAGTAATCCTGCCTCTGCCTCCCGAGTGCTGAGATTACAAGCATGAGCCACCACACCCAGCATTGTGCTATGTGGTACCAGGGATCAAACTTGGGGCCTTGCGCTTGCCAGGCAGAAGCCGGAACCACTGAGCTAAATCCCCAACACTGACTCCATCTATATGAGATGTCCAGACCAGAAAAACTTTGTGTAGACACAAAGTAAAAAACAGTAGCTGCCTGGAACTAATGGGAAGAAACAGGGAATGACTGCTAAGGAGTACAAATTTTCTTTTTGGAGTGATGGAGTTTCAAAATTGTACAACCATGTAAGCATATTAGTAGCTTTCATTATATATTGTTGAATATTATTTCTCTATGCATATCAAATACATATTGACTATATTAATATATTTTAAACATTTTGTATACTTTAAATAGTTGTATTATGTGGCATATGAATTATATCTCAGTAAACCTACTATAAAAATAAATAAACCAAGTACGCTAGTGTAAGCCTGTAAGCCTGGCACTTAGGAAGCTGAAACAGGAGGATCACCATAAGTTCAAGGCCAACCTGGGCTACATAGTGAGTTCAAGACCAACCTGAACTACACAGGGAGACTCTGTCTCAAACAAACAAACAAACAAACAAAAGAATAATTAAGGCTAATTAATTTCACTAATCAAAAAAGCAAGTGAATAATCAAAAGCTAATTAAGCTCACTAACCATTACTAAATAAAATTTTATAGATTGAGTTTTCATCAATTTCTAGACATGTTTCCTCTTTTTAATTATCTTATGAAATAAGAAAATTAAATTCAAAGTCATCATCAGAAGTAAAATTCAGAATCACCCTGCCCTGATGGCTTTTGGTAGACCACAGTTAGCAGTCCCCCGAACTACCTGTAAGGATTGACATTTATCATCAGTCTTGGTATTTCAGGCTGTGATATATTAGCTGATCAAATTTCCAGGGAGCTACAGACCTGCATCCGGAGCTAGCCAAGATTCGTATGTAAGTAACTTTACATTTTAATTTTTGGTTCTTACAGTCATGATGAGACTGGTACAAACAATGTGACTGTCTAGTGATGGCTCAGAAAAATTATGCTTCTCATTCCCCAGTTTCCCAGGACTCTGGCTGTTGCTGTGCCTGTCTCTCTTCAAGCCCCATGCAGACAGTGTGGGAACCTATTACCTTGCACCAGAAATAAGTCACAGTCCTGTCTTGCCACAGAGTCTTTGCCCCTTGTCTCTGGCAAGAGAATTCCACAGGGCATGTATGTATGCATGTGTGTGTGTGTGTGTGTGTGTGTGTGTGTGTGTGCAGCATGTGTGAAGAGGAACAAAAAAAGAGACAGACCAGACAGATGAAGGGGAAGGGGAAGTGGTTTTGAGCTACTTACATTAGTAATAACAAGCAGATAAGATTCACCAAATTCTAGTAGACCCAGATTCAGGGAAAAGTTCTTATCTTCTGTTTTACAAGGCACTGCAGGATATCTGAGACAGGAGAAGTTCAGATCAGAATAGGTAATACAGTTTACAGAACACCCCTGTCTCCTGGGGTAAACAGTGATCTCAGCTGTGTTGATGGTGAAGAAAGCAAGGCAGCCATCATTTCCTTTTGAAAAGAAATGCTTTTAGGAGTAAGTTATTGTATGCTAGGTTTCTGCCTCAGATTTGAGCTCTTTATTGCCTGTCAGGTTGTATGTACTTATGTATGTATATGTGTATATGTGTGTGTGTGTGTGTGTGTATGTATGTTTGTATTTTTGGTACCAGGAATCAAACTCAGGACTTTACATTTGTCAGGCAGATATGGAGGAGCTGCTGAGCTACATCTCCAGCTTATTTGTTGTCATTTTCATCCTAAACCTAAATATAGTAGGCACAAATCACCTTCTTTGTAGATCCCAGGCCCCGGTGAGTTTTTCTCATGCAAATTTATGACTTAGTGGAACAGTGTAACACAGTAAGTTCTAAGTAATAAAGTGTCCCTGAAGGTACCAAAGAGTAGGAGCCAGAACCCATAATAAACTTGGAAGTGCGCAGAGATGGAGCATCTTAACCACACAAAATGGTTACCCAGTTTCTATTGTGACACACCAGAGTACAGAAACAGAGACACAGAGACCTGTGCAGAAAGGGAAGGACATTAGAATGGAAAAGAAGCCTGTGTTTGTCTGTCCTCCTACCTCTATTGCAAAGATAGCATTTTAAAAACATTGCTGACAGGGCCGGAGATTTAGCTCAGTGATTCCAGCGCCTGCCTTGCAAGCGCAAGGCCCTGAGTTCAATCCCGGTAAGCACATACAATGCTGGGTGTGGTGACTCACGCCCACCAGCAATCAATACCACATACCACAGGGCTGGGCAGGGGGCTCACGCCTGTAATCCCAGCACTCAGGAGACAGAGGCAGGAGGATTGCTTAGTTGGAGGCTTGCCTGGGCTACATAGTGAGCTCAGAGCCAGCCTGAATTATAAAGGGAGACCCTGTCTCAAAAAAAAAGAACAACAACAAAAAAAACCCATTGCTGATAAAAGTGAAATATCTAGGGGGCAGCGCTCTTACTCTCCTCTTGGGATGGCTCTGTAAGCAGACATCCCGTAGTCTTTTGGAACAGTGAAGGGGTCATCTGTACCCAGGGAGATGTTCACATCTTTGTGCAGAGTGTTAATAAACCTGAAAGTAGAGAAACCGGTCACATACCAGACAAACACACCCAAAGGAACACCTGATGAGAGGGGGAGTTGAGCTCATGCTAGGCAAGTACCCTACTCCTTAGCTATCTCCAAACTCCTCCCTTTTTTGTGATTAAATCCAGGGCCTTCACACTGGGTGACCTATTCAGTCTTTTTAAAATTTTAAATTTTGAGACAGGGTCTCAAGTCACTACATTGCTCAAGCTGGACTGGAGCTTATGGCCCACCTGCCTCAGCCTCCCAGAGTACGGAGGTTATAGGCATGTGACATGTACTTTTTAAAAAATTTTACTTTGAGATAAAGTTTTGCTATCTTCTCCAAATTGGCCTAAACTTTCTATTCTTCTGCCTTGGTCTCCCTAATCTCTAGAGTTTTGTGCACCATCTTTAGCTGAAAGAGCCTATTGTCTCTTTATTATTATAATATCCATGGTGAAAGTAATGGGTATCATATAAAAGGTATATAATATCTAGTGTTCTCCAGCTTTCCTTCTAGACTATTAATTTGTTGTCCGTCACATCCTCACTAGACCTCAAGCTGTATGAACACTACCATGATTGCCCCCAACAAGCTGGGTTTCCTTTCTAATCCAGTTTAAATGCATCCCTTTTCATTTCTTCATGATGATGGAATTAAACTAGACTTTACTAAGTAAATAACATAATTATTATGAAGATATAGTAGCACTTATATAAAACAAACATCTTGCCACAGGACACATGGTTATATTCAAACATGGAAGGGCAAACCTATCTGTCTCTCACTATGCTGAAAAATCCCCCTAGGTACCGATGTCCCTGACATTCTAGGGGAGATAATTCCTCTTCAGAATAAGTCATAGTGAGGGCTCTTTATCTGAAGCCCCAGAGATCAAAAGAGACCCGAGAATCAA
Source organism: Thryonomys swinderianus (assembly GCA_004025085.1). Taxonomy (NCBI): domain Eukaryota; kingdom Metazoa; phylum Chordata; class Mammalia; order Rodentia; family Thryonomyidae; genus Thryonomys; species Thryonomys swinderianus. The sequence continues at coordinate 13,391 of PVIC010008661.1, forward strand.
GAGAACAGAGTGGCCCAGGGTCCGTCTGATGTCCAAACCTGATGGCTGTCATTCCATTGGCTGTTTTGTTTTCTACATGCTTTACCTACAATAGAGGAAAGTAAAAATCAGTAACAACTGACAAAAAGGAACCTACAGTCAGAATATTTGGTCATCAGACACATCCGTGGTTAGATACTAATGGGTCAGCCAGTTACCTTGCTTTCAGATGACAACCTGGAACACAGGCAGCTCCCCAACTTACCATCATGCTGGAGATATTTTTCCCGTTTGCATGAAGGATCACAATGTACTGGTTATTCTCCACCACAGAATGTTCTGTATGCACCGACGAGCTGTGATACTTCAGATGGAAGTGGAGATCCTGGCTCTTTGAGTGCAGGTGCAGTTTGAAATAGTGCATTGGTTTCTACAGAATGAAGCACCTGTTACACTCACTTTCTCTCCCAGCTGGAATATCACAATCTCATGGCATCTCAGGATCATTTTTCATTAGTTATTTAATTTCTAGAAATCTATCATAGGAAACAATCAGAGGCATGCCTGAAGATGTATGAGTAGAACTTCCTAGAACTCCTTTTTATATTTATGAAGGGTTGTGCATAATAATAAAAATGAGTACCCACAAAATGCTTAAATAGACTGTGGGATGAAACTTATGCCCATTAAAACCATGTTATAGAAGATTATCTGAGCGCATGGGAAAAAGCTTTTAAGACAATGTCAATTAAAAATCAATGTCAACTTGCCACATGAAGTTTCTAATTCGTTCAGGCCCATACTTCACCTCAAAGGATTTGATAGACTCTGCCAACAAGGAATCGTTTCTGTTCCCCCGCACTGTCACTTCCACCTCATCATCGGCCAGATTTAAGACTTGTAGGAAAATTTCTTGGGTCCCTGGCTGAGAAGAGGCTGTTCCCTTAGGACAGATAACGTGTATTAGAATCATCAGAAATGAACCCTTCAGATATGATACATACATGTATCTTCCAGCCTAGCCTACCTAACCGAGAGGGCACGGTTTTCTCTAATAAGCATTTGATTTAGAAAACCACAAAGGCAATTTGGAAAGGAAACACCGTGTCACTGAAGTAAGTACCAACGTCAAGTAGTGAACTCATGCTTTTCCACTCATTTCCAATGGTGGTTATTTGGCTGGGAAAAAGGAAGTTGTGCAAGTATCTAGAAAGGCATCATATAAGCCTCTGTTCTATAGAGGTGGCCAAACGTTTTAGCTAATAGTGTTTAGAAATTCCCTGAAAATAATCTCTGCATCACTAAGGCAGGGGTGGGGCTCCTTTTACAGGGCGGCTCTACCCTGAGTTCAATCATTTATTATGAATACCTAGGATGCGCCTCCTATAAAACAGGTACTGAGCGAGGTCCCAGGGAATCGAGGTTGAACAAATCAGAAGAACGAGCAAGACAGATGGCCCCGCTCTCCTAGAGCGTACGATGCACTGAACTCACATTTATTTTTATCTCCACAGTGGCTGCAACTGCAAATGCCAGGCACGCGAGGATCATACCGGTGGCCATTTTCCTCAGTGATCTGCGAGCAAAGGGAGAGACCATTGTATCTATTACCTTTTAGGGTCAGGTCTAAAGTATAAAATCCAAACTCCTTAACCTGCCATGTATCACATTTCCTTTTAATTCCAGTTGCTTTTCAAAGTACTTCCTAGCACTCCTTTTTGTACACCATTTTCCTTTTATTTGAGTCATATAGAACTTCTGTTCTAATACGCCACATTTTCCTACTGCTACTTTTGCTTACATGATGATTTTTCTATCCATTATAACATAAATACTGAAAGTAATAGTGATACAACCAGATTTGTTAAGCAATTACTATTTAGCAGGTGTTGTACATACTTTTAACTCATTTTTCTCTACAGAAGTCTTTGCTGTCGCTGGCAGCAGGTGGGACTCTCTTCCTTCGCTATACTTCCCTGACATCTCAGTCTTCCCTTCTCAGAGTCATTAACATATCAGTGTGTAACAGTTTTATGAATGTGTTCTAACTTCCTTAGGGAAGGGTCTGTGTTTGACTTACCTCTGTATGGCACTTGGTCCTGAACGCCCTAATATCTGTTCAGTGAATGAGTAACTGACAAAAGACCATTTGAATGTGGTAAAGTGGTCATCACTTTGCCTCACAGCTAAATTGCTATTAAATTAGAAATAAAAGGAGATTTGAAACTCTCCTCTTCCAAACTTTACAAAGAATAACTCCTATTTAGAATAAGGTAGAAATAGTAACTGGGAACAATTCTTTTCATGGTCCATTTTTTTCATAGAGACAACTAGAAACTTTAATGAAAGTTTTAATGAGTTGTAATTAAAGGTTTTAAACTTCTTTGAAGAAGACCATTCATGAAAAAAGCAGCAAGTTAGTTTAGGAGATTAATCTTATCTACTATATTTTTGACGCTTCAAAATATTAGGCACACTCCTTTAACATAATATACGGAAGTACAGGATCTTGCTTTAACTCTCAGTAGTTAGATCTAATTCCTACTTTTCAGTCTAATAGGCACTTAGTCCTACTGGGAAAACTAGAAGCAGATAAATGATAAGCCAAAATAGAAACACACTGATAATGAATTTTCATCAAACTAAGGGAAGATTGAGACAGTTTGGAATAAGGTACTTACGAGAAGTTGAGTCCACATTTGGCGATTAGCCGATAAATGACGAGGTCAAACAATGGGATGAAGACGAGAACCAGAAAAGGATTTAGCACCTGTAACACCATGGTAAAGAGGATTGGCCACAAGGGCTCTCTCATGAGTGTGAACGTGTGCTTCCTGTGTTCTCACTCACACACACCCCCACACACACTCACCTTTGCAAGTACAGAACAAGCCCATGGTTTTTAGTCCCTTTACAGCCAAGGCTCTACTTCCTTTGAATACATGTTAGCTTCCAGATATCCCAAGGAACTAATTTATTTCTGCCCCTATCTTTCTGCTAATCATATTAGGAGGTTTTCTTTTTCATTGTTGCTCATCATCATTAGTTTCACAGATCAAGAGAGAAATGTCATAGACAGGAAAAATCAAAGAGAGATGGAAGAATTGGGGATTGTTGAATGAGAAGCTAAAAAAGGCTAGAAGTTATCAATAAACAGATGTTCTGACTTCGTTGCTCATATAACAAAGTCTTACACTTTTCTGTAACAATATTTCCATTGTATTATCTTGGCATAGAAAAAAACCCAATGCTTTTACTTTACCTACAGGCTCCAACTCTCTCTGAAGTTACATATGAGCTACTTATTTGAGACAGGTTGGAAGAGAAGGTATATGATTAAAGAAAATGTTTTCATCTCTATGCATGGCTTTCCTCAGCATACAAGGAGAAACACACTGGATTGTGGTTGTTAATCTGACAGGTGGAAGCTCCAGTGAGGAAAGAATATATTCAATTCCATAGAGAAGTCTCCTACCTGCATCTGGTCTGGCTGAAGCACAAAAAAACCCTGAAACATTGTAACAAGTTTTCATTAGATAGTAGAAGAATATCAATCATCTTGGTAATTAGTAAGCAGCAAGCATATTTAAAAATCCAGGAGGGGGCCTGGGAGTTAGCTCAATAGTGTTGTGCCTGCCTTGCAAATGCAAGGTCATGAGTTTGATTCTCAATATTGAGAAAGAAAGAGAGAAAGAAAGAAAGAAAGAAAGAAAGAAAGAAAGAAAGAAAGAAAGAAAGAAAGAAAGAAAGAAAGAAAGAAAGAAAGAAAGAAAGAAAGAAAGAAAGAAAGAGAAAGGGAGAAAGAGAAAGAGGGAGAGAGAGGGAGGGAGGGGAAGGAAGGAAAGAAGGAGAAAGAAACAGAGAAAGAAGGAAAGGAAAAAAGGAAGGAAGGAAGGAGGAAGGGAGGGAGGGAAGCAAGGAAGGAAGGAAGAAAGGAAGGAGAAAGAAACAAAGAAAGAAAGAAGGAAAGGAAAAAAGGAAGGAAGGAAGGAGGGAAGGAAGGAAGGAGGAAGGGAGGGAGGGAGGGAAGCAAGGAAGGAAGGAAGAAAGGAAGGAGAAAGAAACAAAGAAAGAAAGAAGGAAAGGAAAAAAGGAAGGAAGGAAGGAGGGAAGGAAGGAAGGAAGGAAGGAAGGAAGGAAGGAAGGAAGGAAGGAAGGAAGGAGGAAGGGAGGGAGGGAGGGAAGCAAGGAAGGAAGGAAGAAAGGAAGGAGAAAGAAAGAAGGAAAGGAAAAAAGGAAGGAAGGAGGGAGGGAAGGAAGGAAGGAAAGAAGGAAGAAGGAAGGAAGCAAGGAAGGAAGGAAGTGGTCATTTGGTACAGGAATGTAGCTCAATAGTGCTGCTGCCTCCCTGGCAAGCACAAGGTCCTAAATTTAATCCTCAGTACCAGAGAAAAAAGTACAGAAGTTTTTGTTTCAAAGACCTAATGGATCTTTCCTATAATGATATTGAGTGCTGAGAACAGACTTTGGATGGCTTCTGGCTGCTTGCTGAGGGAAGATAGGCCTAAGGGAGTATATACTCTTTTCTGAGCACATATCCAGTATCCTTTATTCAAAATGCTTGGGATTTTGAAACATTTTCATACAGAGTGATATATCTTGTGAAAGAGTTCTAAGCATAAAAACAAAATTCATTTGGGATTTACATACATTTCAGGAGCACAGCTTAAGAGATAATTTTTTTTTTTTTTTGAGACAGGGTCTCGCTTTGTAGTTCAGGCTGGCTCTGAGCTCACTATGTAGCCCAAGCAAGCTTCAAACTCAGCAATCCTCCTGTCTCTGCCTCCTGAGTGCTGGGATTACAGGTGTGAGCCACCACACCCAGCACTGTGGTATGTGGTATTGATTGTTGGTGGGCGTGAGTCTCCACGCCCAGCACTGTATGTGGTTTCCGGGGATCGAACTCAGGACCTTGTGCTTGCGAGGCAAGCGCCAGAACCACTGAACTAACCCTCCGGCCCAAGAGATAATTTTATATAATATTTGTAATAATTTTGTGCAAAAAAAAAACCAGTTTTGTGATATGGAATTTCCCCTTATGGCATCGTTTTGATGCTCTAGAAGTTTTGGATTTTGAAATAATTACCATTTTGGATCTTTAGGTTAATGATATCAACCTGTACTATGCTTTTCTTAGCTTGAGAAAGAATAGAGAAGGTGTGTTTTGTTAATCTCTACAATAAGTTATAAGCAGCAATAATGAGGACAAGATATTGTAGTTGGGTGATGACTCCTACTGATAAAAATTGCTTCTAAAGTTGCTGTTCAGGGAGCCAACAAGAGGACCATTTCTCTCTCATTCTTTTTTTTTTTTGAGACAGGCTCTTGCCTTGTAGTTCAGGGTGGCCGTGAGCTCACTAAGTAGCCCAGGCAAGCCTTGAACTCAGCAATCCTCCTGCCTTTGCTTCTCGCTCTTGAATGCTGGTATTACAGACATAAACCACCATCCCCAGCATTGTTGTGTGTGACTGATTGCTGGTAGACGTGAGTCACCACACCTGGCACTGTCATATGTGGTTACCAGGGATTGAACTTGGGACCTTGTGCTTACAAGGCAGATGCTGGAACCACTGAGCTAAGTCCCCTGGCCTGAGGATTACCTTTTGATGATGTCTTAGAGGAAAAAAGTCATCATCTTAGATCTGTGTTATTTATTTGCTGTCCTCTTAATTACCATTTAGACATTGAATGGTTTCTCATCTTTTTTGCATTCCTGATTTTAAAGACATGATTTTGGTTTTTTACTTTTAGACGAGTTTTTTTGTTTTGTTTTGTTTGTTTGGTTGGTTGGTTTTTTGCAGTTCTGGGGATTGAATTTGGGCCCTTGTGTTTCCAAGGTAGGTGTGATACCACCTGAGCTAAATCTCCAGCCCTAGACAAGTTTAAAAAAAAAAAAAATCTTTGCTTAGGGCTGGAGATTTAGCTCAGTGGTTCCGGTGTCTGCCTTGCAATTGCAAGGTCCTGAGTTCGATCCTGATAACAACATACAATGCTGAGCATGGAGATTCATGCCCACCAGCAATCAATACCACATACCACAGTGCCAGCCGTGGTGGTTCATGCCTGTAATCCCAGCACTCGGGAGGCAGAGGCAGGAGGATTGCTGAGTTCGAGGCTTGCCTGGGCTATATAGTGAGTTGAGGGCCAGCCTGAACTACAAAGCGAGACCTTGTCTCAGAAAAAAAAAATTGCTTACTTAGTGCCTATAGGGTAACTGTACCTCTCTAAAGGCTTTAAGTTAGTTTTTAAACACAAATAAATTATTTTTTTCCTCAATAGGGATAATGAAATAAGTATCTTCCCTGAAAAATCTCTTCCACTTACCAAATTCCCATTCATCTTAGTGGCTTGCAGGGTCCATCGTGAGCCCTAGTGCAAACAGATGCTACCATGAGAAATCTCTCCTGTAGAGCTGGTTGAAGCAATAGCTTGAAAAAGAAATCTTCTTACCTGCTGATCCAAAAGAGCCCAGAACATGGGCAATGGGATGTACAGGAACAGTATCCTGGTCAGTGCCTTCACATCCATAATGAGCTGTTTCTGCAGGGAAAAGGAATAGGAAGAATGGCCAGAAGTTCCTACTGTGGTTTTCCTGCTTACAGTAACAGTGCACAGGAACAATAAGAGCAGAGGTCAAACACACCGGAAAAAATTCAGTTTGAAAGACTCCACAGAGTCATGAAATGTTTCTGTAGTTTCAACTTACCGGATATTTCTCAGCTGCCCAGTCCAGCCAGTGCTGGCGCTTTGGAATGTCCTGAGAACGGTTCTTGAAGCGGTTGGAAATGGCAAACTAGGGCAGAGTACAGATATCAGCCAAGAGACAAAGAGAAGCAGCCTTTGTGTTTTCCAATTCATCATCCCTTCTCTCCGATCCACGTACATTTAGTGACTTACTCCAACTCTTTAATCTCATTAGACCTTGAATTTCAGAATATTTGAGGTATATAATTTTACCTTTCCTTACTTTCAGCAGGCATCTTATATAATTACACATCATAACAGCTTTGACAATTTAAGAAAAATGTGGAAAAAAAAGGAAAATGAAAAGTGTCTTCCTTGTTTTTCTCAATGGTTAAGTAGAAGCATGGAGGAAGGTGAATTCATGTCAGTTTGCCAGAAGGCAGTCAACACAACAAAGATCGCTGAGGGAAATATATGCACACTTTTCAAGACACAGAATCTCTCCTTGTTTTATTGAAAAAGGCAGGAAAAAAAATTCATGAACTCACCCAGATACACCTGACAACTTGAGCCAATACGTTTCCTTCAGGAGCTGGTTTCTTGTACATTTTGCTTCCCATCACAAACACAACTGCAGTTGATACACAAACGAGGTTCTTAGCTACTCATTTAGTACCATCAATATTTAAGGATGGGCTGCTGAGCTGTAGGAGTCCTTGACATAAAGACAGAACCTACTTATACTTCCTGGTTATATAAATTATGGAAGCCAAGAGAAGATAAAATGATTAATTGCTAAGAAGTATCTGTTGAGACATTTGTGTGTGATCACAGAAACGGGACAAGCCAAAGATGTCATTCCACATTGTCTGCTTCCACAGCAGATATGGTTCCAGCTTTCTTGGTTCTCTGTCTTCGATGTATTCCTACTTGCCTCCTTTTTTTCCATTACCATGGCTACTAAACTATATAGGATGCCACAGTTTTTACCATGGAATATTAAGATGACTATCAGCTTGGTTTTTATTCTCCAGTCCCTTTTCCCTTCATCTGATTAAATTAAAATCTTTCTAATATCTCTACAACCCAAATATCTAGCATAAAAGTCTTTTAAAATTCCTTATTATACTACAGTCTATGGAAGATTTATAAGTAAATTATTAAACACTTTATATATTTTAATTGATTTAGCCTAAATATATACTATCTCCATTTTACACATTAAAAAATGAAACGCTAAAGAAATTAAGTAACTTATACAAGATGACACAGCAAGAATTTCTATAAGGAGCATTTTTTTTTTACCTGAGGTTTATCCAGTTTAAAAATTCTTGCTGTTAATCACCACAAAGCATCTCACCCACTCATTACTATATCACACGCTGTACTTGATACTGCTAGGAATAAAGATGAAATAGACATGGCCCTGTCCTCATAGTAGTGCAGTTTAACCTACCACTTTCCATCTTACATTTCACTACTCTTCTTTAGGTACTTCAGGCTCCAATTGCTATCATCATTTCCATGGAAAATACTATTCTGTGCTATTTCTGTTCTTAAGCTAATTCTGATTTGCATACTCACATTTTCACTTCTTACTTTTCCTTTCATTTTCCAAGTTAGTGGCAATGAGCTAATATTTTATAATTATAAAATCATTATATTTTTTAGGTTTATGAAACCTAATTATAATCAATGGAAAGATTCCACCTTGATTTCCTTCCAGATGTACTTTCTGCCCTATAGATTTCTAACTACAAGATGTCTCTTTTACAGAGCTCCTGCTAAAGAATACTTTCTCAGTGACCAATGGCATTCTCCAGTATCATTGCACCACCAGAATTCATAAATCACTTATTTTTCTCCTTTAACTTTCTAATTCACCATTTCTATCAGTGAGATTCATTTCACCACTTTTCCTTTGTTCATTCTCTCAGTTTCTTGAAACAACATTCATTCTCTACAACAACCTTCTTATTGTTGAATGAATATTTCAGGAAAATAATGCTAATCCTGGGACTAAGTGAAATTGAGAACCATCCTACAAAGGAGAATCCAGAATCCAGAATGCTGGTTGTAGTGGTGGCAATGAAGGCATAAAAAGAAGACTTGATAAACTTGATAAGTCACACACATTTTAAACCCACTTCACTAAAGAAAACAGGTAAGAAACATATTACTCTCTTCTGTTCTGAGATGATGTTGCCTCTTACTTCACAAGAAAAACAGAAGGTTTCAAATGGGAACTTCAGCTTCTGGACACCAAATCTTTTAATTCCTGCATCCACACCCATCCTCTCCTTCTTCCAGTTAGGTAAAGGAAATGTTCTTCCTTTTCTCCCAAACTGATTTTTCCATATGTACTTTTACACCAATTCTACTGTCCTTTATAAATCTTCAACTCTTTCTCCCTAAAAATATTCATGCCAGAGTCTGGGATTCAGCTTAGTCGTAACATGCCCACAACTGCAAGGTCCTGAATTTGATTCCTAGTACTGGGACAAAAAAATGTGCTGGTACATAAAATATTCATGCTGAGTATATCAATCATGCAGTTAGATCCATGACACTTTCCAGCTATGAACACTCTTTTCCCTTTCTTACCTCTTATCACTCTCTACCAATCCACCATAACTGCTGTTATGATTTAAACCTAAAATGTCCTCTAAAAGTTTCATGTGTTCAGAGGTGGGACTTCTGGAAGTCGACTGAATCATGATGGCCTTAAATTCATCAGTGGACTGATCCACTGTTTAGATCATAATTTTGTGGCATTGTTGGGAAGCAACAAAAACACCAGAAATGGGCCTACTTGGAGGAAAAAAGTCATGAAGACATGATCCTGGGGACTAAATCTTGTCCTTGGCCCCCTCCCCTCTGAGTCTTTCCCTCTCTGCTTCCTGGCTGTAACAGGTGGAGCAGCTTTCCTCTGAAACACTTTTCCTTCAATCATGGACTGAAACTTCTGGAACTCTGAGCCAAAACTCAACCCTTCTCCTTTTAAGTTGTTTTCCTCAGTTATTTTGTTACATCAGTGAAAAACTGACCAGCACAATTGCCATCACCATATCAATGACATTCTTGCTATATATTTAACGGAAATTTTCACCCTTATTTCAGTCCCATTCAGTAACATTTGTCCAAATGACTACCTTCTTTTTTTGTTTTGTTTTGTTTTGTTTTTTTGAGACAGGGTCTCACTTTGTAGTTCAGGCTGGCTCTGAGCTCACTATGTAGCCCAGGCAAGCCTCGAACTCAGCAATCTGCCTGTCTCTGCCTCCCGAGTGCTGGGATGACAGGCGTGAGCCACCACGCCCGGCAAATGACTACCTTCTTGAAACTCTCTTGGTATCCAAGGTAGCACTAACTTCCCTTCTAAGTTTCATTTGTAGACCTTTTCTCTTTCTGCATCCTACCAGTGTTAGTATTCCTTAGAGTTTGACCCTAGGTTTTCTTTTCACCTTATTGATATTATTTCTCAGTTATCTGTGTTGAAGGTTTATACCTTTCCATATACTCCATGTCTACAGCCCAAACAATTCCTCTGAGTCTTAAATTGGTTCCTTACAAATAACTATTTGGATATTACAATGAAATATTCTAATAACATCTAAACTGCAACAAGTCCAAAACCAAATTTATCAACATTTCCTAAACCTGTTCTTAATGATCTATCTATCCAGTTGTTCAAGTTAGAAACATACACTCAACACAGACTTACCTTCTCCCTCACTTCATATATCTAATCATTAAGACTGTTAATTTACCAAAGCCAGGACAAGGTGAGCTGAGTGAAGCATTCAACTGAAGCACAAAATTTAAGGGAATGATAAAAAAATGCAACAATCAAGATAAATATTACTCTTGACTTACCTTAAACCCAGTCCTTTCTCCACGTTATAGAAATGATGTTAAAAGATAAAAATCCAACCATCATCCTTCTCTTCAAAAACCTCTGGAGATCCCCATGATCTTCACAATGATGTTGTAGTTTTTTAATGGCTTCCTTTCCTTGTCTTGTTTGTAGCAATTTCTCCTTGTCTTTCTTATTTAAAGGCCTTTGAATATGTCATACTATCTCATATCTTCTTGCATTAAAACTTCATCCTCTTTCTACATCACTTACAGTCCTTTCTTTGATGAATTCCTACTCATGCCTGAAGTTTCACCTCATCTATCTATCTATCTATCTATCTATCTATCTATCTATCTATCTATCTATAGATATATATTAGATATATCTATATATATAGATATATGGATTTTAGATATATCTATAGATAGATGGATATATAGATTTTTTTTGAGACAGGGTCTCACTTTGTAGTTCAGGCTGGCCCTGAGCTCTCTATGTAGCCCAGGCAAACCTTAAACTCATCAATCCTCCTGCCTATGCCTCCTGAGTGCCAGGATTACAGGTGTGAACCATCACGCCCAGTATTATGGTATGTGATACTGATGGCTGGTGGGTGTGAGTCACCATGCCTGGTATTGCTGTATGTGGTTACTGGGATTGAACCAGGGTCCTTGGGCTTGCTAGGCAGGTGCCAGAACCACTGATCTAAATCTCCAGCCCAGTTTTGCCTTATAAATCATTTCTTTAGATGAATCCTTTACAACTCTCAACATTTTACATTGTTGCTGTTGATACTCTTTTTGGGACAAGGTGTCACTATGTAGTTCAGGCTACTTGGGCTTTCCCTTCTAAGTTACAGTCCTTTCTTTGATGAATTCCTATTCATGCCTAAAGTTTTACCTTATAAACCATTTCTTTAGGTGAATCTTTTACAACCCTTAAAGTTTCAGATTGTTGCTGCTGATATTCATTTTGGGACGACCAGGTCTCACTATGTAGTTCAGGCTGGCCTTAAATTCACTATGTAGCCCAGATTAGACTCAAACTCACAGCAATCCTCTACCTCAGCCTCCTGAGTGCTTGGAGGAGAGCCATGTCCCACTATATCTGGGCACATCCCTCAAAGTCTTAATCAGACCTCCATAAACTTCCATTCCTTTGTCTTTATTTCCCAGTTATAACATCAACATGCTATATTTTAAATTCCTCTTTACTCTACCCTCCTCTTTTTACTGGACTATGTTCTTTGAGAACATGAATTCTATAGTTATTTAATTCATCAGTCTGGACTCAATATCTAACAAAGAATTTGTTTCATAGCAGACATAATGACAAAAATTCATAATTTATAAAACATTTCCTTTTCTTTTGGGCCTCAGAATTTCCTTGATATGTAAATACCATTATATATGCAATGACGTAGAGAAGGAGGTATATATTAACTCTGGAAAAACTAAGAAAATACCTGGGGAAAACATTTGGTATAGAAAGGAGAAGGAAGCAGGATATGTATTATAGCTGTTCTGAAACATATTTTCTTGGAGCTGGGGACATCGAATATTACAATTAGCCACTCTAGTCCCCTGTAGAAAGTAATTGAACTGAATACTGGGTCTCTGGGCTTCTTCTCCTCTGCTGAGCTCTATGTGTTTAAACTGGATGCCTTTCTGGGGAGTGTCACCCCAGGGCTCAGAGTGAAAGCAGGTTTCCTGGCCAGTGACTGCAAACAATTATGTTCAAATTCTCCCCTAGGCAACCCAAACTAGGTAGCCCCACACATGCCTCTTTTTTTCCAGGCCTGCGTTCTCAGGAGTATGGTACTTGATGTAAGTTTATACCTACATATCCTACTTCTCTTTCTTTGTTCAAGGGAAAACTCTATGGGGCCATGATACAGTGGTAATAGGTACATCTGGAACTGTTTTACAAGGTCCAGAGAGCTGAAAATGTCTTCTAATTACCAAATAAGTAAACAGCAGATGACATAAACTAATTTAGTGGGAATAAAATTAGTTTTTATTTTAGTAAAGAGCAATATATCTCAGACTGTACTACAGTACATTAGAATCACCAGAGATACTTAAGAAATTATAGTCCTTAGAATCCTGACTGGTCCCACATAGCATGGAAATTGCTTTTTTCTTTTCTTCTCTTTTTGAGACAGGGTCTCACTTTGTAGTTCAAGCTGGCCCTAAGTTTACTATGTTGCCCAGGCAAGCCTCGAACTCATCAATCCTCCTGCCTCTGCCTCCCAAATGCTGGGATTACAGGTGTGAGCCACCATGCCCGGTATTGTGGTATGTGGTACTGTTTGCTGGTGAGTGTGAGTCACCATTCCTGGCACTGTTATATGTGGTTACTGGGGATCAAACTCAGGACCTTGCATGTACAAGGCAGGCACCATAACCACTGAGCTAAATCCCTGGCCCAAGATTGGTCTTTCTTTAAGCTCCTCAAGAAACTTTCTAATAAGTGTGTGATTTGGAACACTTTTTAAAAAATGGTTTCTTGCTTCCTAATTTATCTCCAGATCTGAAGGGAAAACCCTTAAAATAACACCTATCAGGGTTAGTGTAAAGATTGTATAAAACTGTTTTTCTAAAGCAATTACATGGTGATCTCTCTGTGGTAATCATCAGTCACTGTTAGCTTCCTTTGCCCCACTATACTTACTGAGTGCTATTACCATGAGCAGTCCTGGGACTCCAAAAGCCAGTGCATAGCAGTCTTCCCCAAAACACTGCACATCTCCTGAAGAAAATGAGGAGGGAGTAACTGTGAATCTTGAATCTTTTTTTTTTTTTTTTGAGACAGGGTCTCACTTTGTAGTTCAGGCTGGCCCTGAACTCACTATGTAGCCCAGGCAAGCTGCCGCGAATTCAGCAATCCTCCTGTCTCTGCCTCCCGAGTGCTGGGATTACAGGCGTGAGCCACCACACTGGCACTGTGGTATGTGGTACTGATTGCTGGTGGGCATGAGTCACCACGCCCAGCATTCTATGTGGTTACTGGGATTGAACTCAGGACCTTGCGCTTGTGAGGCAGGCACCGGCACTACTGAGCTAACCCTCCAGCCCTGTGAATCTTGAATCTTTGATAAAAGCTTATTCAAGATCAGATTCTTCATGTAGATATAGCTATCCTTTGTCCTTCTGGCACTTAATCCATAATCCTTCTTTTAGGCCAGGCAAATCAAGACAAAAAGGAAGTTCTCATCAATTTCCAAGCTCTCAGAAAAGGAGAGGATGGACTGTGAGAAATGCGAACAGACTTTTAGCTGGCCAAGCTAAAGCCTTAGAGAGGAACCCACAGAAAATGATCCTAACCTCTCAGCATGGGTGTGATAAATGTAGAAATCAAGCTTCCTGCATTGATGGAGAGGTAGAAGACTGAGAAGTATCTAGTTCGCTCCTCTGCCTGAAACAAACAGGAAAAACCATTAGTGCAATGTGTTTCCTAGCTTCATTCCTATCTCATATCCAGATTCAGAGGGAGGCATATATAAAGAGACAGATACATACATATATTTTCTCCATGGTAGATATTTAATGGCTAGCTGACCCCACACAAACATTTAGCCATCTTTTAACTATTTAATCTCCAGTAAAAACAGCTTTAACATTTTAAAAATCCTTCATATGGTCAAAAATGATCATCTTTGATGACACTCTTGTGTCCTGTCCATATCTATTCCAATAATAATTTACTTGCACTGTTTCTTTCAAGAAGCCATGAATCTTTTTAGGGCAAAACCTGCATCTTACTTATTTCTTTAATTACTAACCTATCCTAGCATCTGACATACATTAGAAGTTCAATAGATGTTTATTGACTATGATAATTAAATGGATAACTGAGTCAAATGATAGATTTTATGAAGTATGATAGGAATAAGACAAGAACATAGGTTAGTGTACTGTGCTGTTGATCAAGCAGAACAGTTGAACGAGGGCTTAACAGAGGTCTGCTAGAGAATATAAAAGGACATTAGTGGGCTTAGAAGTAGCCAGCAGGATCTGGGAGGTGGGTTTGTCCTATTAACTGAAATATATTTGTAGGGCATCTACTCATTCATACAACATGCAAGTGAACTTGCGGTTGAGTAAGTCATTATGTCTTGCTGTGCTTTGTTTTGGTGCCTCGGATCTTTTCCTCATACAGCAGCACAATCAGTCCTTCCCCATGACTGTGTAGTCACTGAACACAGAATCCCACTTTGCAAAGGTCGGTTATTTCTCCAAAGTCAGCAAGTAATGATGACCTGTGGATCTTTGGATAAAGAGGATGATATAGACGAATAATCACAGTGATAAGAGAAATACTTGGAGAAAGAATGGAGACAGAAGATGGAGAACGAGATGGCATACTGTGTGTCAGAGAAAGGGTGGGGGAGGGAAAAGGAGGAGGAGAGAGAAAAGAACAGACAGAGAGAGACAGACACAGGGAGAGAGACAGAGAGAAGAAGCTTAAATAGCTATAGAAAGAGCGGATACATACAGAAGATCAAAAAGAAAACAGAGCAAAAGAGAGGAAGACAGGAATGTCGGTTAATTTAGGAATAGACTCGTCTCCCACTACTGTCACTGCTTCCTTGGGTGGACGTTTTACCATGATCACATTGCTTCATTTTCCTCCATAGACAATAGACGTCATTTAAGCAATAAAGGAATAACAAGCCAGGCCAACCCACCTACGGAAACTCCTCTTTAATTCCAGTTACAGTTCGGTTTCATTTTTAGTTAGACTTGCTTAAATCATTTCTCTACTACTTATCCCTTCCCATTCCCAAAATGCTTACTGTGCTTCTTCTTAAATATCTCAAGTGACTGTAACCTATTTCCCACTTCTGTTGTTTGCAGTTTTTCCTTCTATCGAGCATAGAGGAGACTTCCTATATTTTTAGTCATTAGTGTCATGTTTAAGCACTCACAACCCTTCAATATCTATAAACAGTGTATTCTCTTTGGTTCTTATCTTATCCAGGCTAACCACCCCTGTTTTCTTCAACCTTTGCTCATACAGCATGTCTTTTAGTCCATCTACCATCCTGAGTACCTTCCTTGGGAGGTGTTTCAGTTTTTCTACTAACACAATTCCTCAGATAGGATATAATCAGTGAATTACATCAGTCTTGGAAAATGGCTAACTTTCAGGCAACTCTTTTTAATACTAGCTATATATTCTTGAAAATATAGAAGTAAAAGACATCTTACATGTTTTTCTTCAAACTGGTCTCCACCGAAAGCTGCCACGCAGGGTTTGATTCCTCCCGTCCCCAGAGCTATTAGACTCAGGCCAATCAGTGACAGGATTCTGAAAGGAAGAGGTGAAGATGCTATATGTGTTGACAATTACACAGCTGTAGAGATGGGCTACAGAGCTGCAGAAGGGCCAGAATGTCTACAAAAGAGTTAAACTCTTCGTTATATTTCTATTCAATAGGCACGTTTCATTTGCTTTGACCCCAAGAAATACTTGTGAGCTCTTTATATCTTTATCTGCTAGAAAGCATGAATTGTGTGATATTTTGTGCCTGATACTTCTATTTACCCCTTACGTATAATGAATTGAAAACACTGGTTTTCAATCTCATTTTAGTCAAGGGGACATGTCAATGGAATGATCTAATGGACTCTAATACTGAATAACCTTACTGTAAAATACAAATAGCTATAAAATAAAATGTTAAAATACTAACAAATAGAAGCAAGACAAATGATTTTTATGGAACACAGATAAGGAAGTTTCTAATATTTATTAAGTTTCAAATAAAATTCCTAAAGTATAGAATAAATCCATCTATAAGCACATTATAGCGTGCTGGCCTGCCTCTTAAATAACTTATCTTCTTTCTAATTGAACCAAAAGGCAGAATGTATTAAATGTCTCTAGCACTATAAACACTGATGATACTTTAAGTAAGAAGGGATAGAACCACGGGAATAAATGGAACTATACATAAATGGAAATATCCAACCATTGAATATGACTTGAATAACATAAGGAAATACAAATCTTTTTTTTTTAATCGCTGCCAAAGTACAGGCTAATGAATGAACAGGAGAGAGAATATGGAGGGCGTGAAGGTTTCCTTTTCAAGCATATGGAGAGGTGTTTTTTGTTTTTTGTTTTTTGTTTTTAGTCAGGGTCTCACTTTGTAGTTCAGGCTGGCTCTGAGCTCACTATGTAGCCCAGGCAAGCCTCAAACTCAGCAATCCTCCTGCCTCTGCCTCCTGAGTGCTGGGATTACAGGTGTGAGCCACCACACCCGGCACTGTGGTATGTGGTATTGATCGCTGGTGGGCATGAGTCACCACGTCCAGCATTATATGTGGTTACCAGGGATCGAACTCAGGACCTTGCGCTTGCAAGGCAGGCGCTGGAACCACTGAGCTAAATCTCCGGCCCCATATGGAGTTTTTATGAAAATGATACTAACTAAGCATTCTGAAATGCTTAACTAATAAAAACAGCTGAACTTAGATAAGGCAAGAAAAAAATTCAACTGCTCATAAAACTTTCTTTCCTTGACCAATATGGTAGTAAAACTGTAACTGGAAAATAAAGGAGTGTTTTTGGTAGTGAAATAAATAGAAAATCTTTGTAATGAATCTAGTGTACATCTGTATGGCTCAGTTAACTGCATGAGTTTACTCACGTGTGTGCAACTTTCCCGCCCAGGATTGGAATTGCACCCAAGGACTTTAACACATGGCCAAGCACATACACCAGGGAGAGGTAGATGATTGTCCTGCAGACAAAGTTAAAGCAGTCAGTCAGTCAGTCTGTGTATTACTCAAGGACACGAGTCATATAAACCGAGGGTTAAAACATTCTCAGTAAACACAAGAGGAGAAAGGAGTGGAAGAGAAAATGATTAACTGAGAAACACAAACAGCAACAACAATAGATGAAGTACAACAAACTAGGAAGAAGAATACTATGACCTGAGGTGTTTTTCTGAAAACATGTCTTTTTCTATACAGAGCAGAGGAATGAAGGATAAACTCCAAGTAAATGAGGATGGGTAACACAACAAATTTTCTCTAAAAAAAGCACTGGGACAGAGAGAGAGGCAAAGGGCTTCTAGGTTCAGCCTGGGAAATTTGAACACTTAATTGTAATCACCACCAACTTCCTTATGGACAAGTTATCAATGGTCAAAAAGACTGCTGGTAATAAAAAATTATGCAGTTGGTGGGAACTCTTCCTGTTACATTATTTTTCCGAAGAACCTGAATGCCAAGTAGGATGTATAAGAGTAAGGAATTTCATTGAGACTACCTGTAGAGATATACACACTGAAATATGAAACATGACTACATATGCTCCTTATGTTTATACCCCTTACACCAGTATTGTAATGAGTCTTGGAAATTATATCATTTACAACTGGGATTTTAAAGTATTTTGTGATAATTTGAAATATAAAGAATGGAATAAATTTGGCAGACAGAGGCTAAAGATGCCGGAAATCTTAGGACGTGGTTTCCTTATTTTAAATTTCTAATCTTCCTAGATTGGCTTTCTTTAGAAGTGACTTCAAAGGTTACATAATAGTGGGTGGGATGGGAATATGGGTGACTAACCTAGAGCTAATTAAGAGAGGATGGACGCTTTCCTGAAAGGCCTTGTGTCATCTAGAGAGCTATCTCTCTGGCCCTAGAGAACATTTTCTCTATGCTGAAATATGTCTTTTTTTTTCCCTGATGGTACTAGAGATCAAACTCAGGCCCTTGTGCTTCCAAGGTAGATGTGGTACCACTTGAGCTAAATCCCTGGCAGTGTTCTATATTGAAAGAAAAAGAACAGAATCAGGGATTTGGCTCAGCAGCACAGTGCTTCGATGGCAAGTACAGGGTCCTGAGTTTGATCCCTAGCTCCAAAAAAAAGAAAAAAAGAAAGAAGAAAAGAAGTAAAAAGAACAAATAGAAGAGAGGAATAAAAGGAAACTGAAAATGATTAACTACTGTGAATCCAGAAGAAGTGCTTTATGCTGAATCATCAGACAGAAACAAAAACAAAGGAACTTTAGCTGGAGTGACAGAGTTTGGATAGGAAGATTAGATCTGTATCTAAACTGTTGGACTGAATGAATGAGGGAAATGTACATAGTTTAGGACAAAAGTAGGCAGCCTTCTCGATGAACAACTCACAGAAACTAGTCTCGGTATGAAGGATGTAACAGGAAACTAATATTTTAAAAAGAGAAGCTAATGGCTGAAACTTCAGCCAGTGGAGAGAGATGTCAAGAGAAAACTTGAAAATTATGCATTTGATGGACTCATTAGGTTCCTTATAAGTTTATTACAATATCATCCATAGGACTGAGGACTACTTTATATAGAATTGGCCGATCTCAAGTGGTACAAACCATGAAACCGAAGTCCAGGGAGGTTAGTACTGGGGTTACATTTAGAACATCTTCTTACAGTTTAGTATTAATTCAGTCACAAACAAGTTAAGGTCCAAATGGAAAGAGAAGGAAATTATAAGTTTTATTTCACTTTACAATTCAGAACCATTTTTAATGAGAGTTTAGGAGCTGAGGAGTATGTGCAGAAACTGAAAAGGAGTACATGGAACGATGGAAGAGTCCCTCCTGAAGAGGTTGACCCTGACCGCACAACAAGAAAAATGTGAAGAGATTGTCCAAAATCCTAAAAAGTACACTTCAGAGAGCGGTTCAAAGTGATTGCCAATCTCAGGAGCCCAGAATAACAGGCATATGTCACAGGATATAAGAAGCAGGAAGTAAGACCAAGACTGTTTTTTTCTCTTAAAAGGAACTTGATCCTAAACAGCATTTTGACATGTAGTCACTCCCTCAGTAAATGTTAACAGAATTCACAAAAGATACTAGTCTTTCCAATTAGTTAGTCTCTCCTACATATAGCCCTGAAGGGACTCTTACTTGTCTCTGGGCACAGGGACTTTTCCTTATAGGATGAATTAGATGGGTTAGGGATTCCACATGCCCTTATCTTAACACAGCTTGGATTCTGAGATAGGAAACAGGAAGAGTTTTACCAAACTCAGGAAATTGTGTTCTTTGAAAGAGTAAATGCTCTTTCTAGAGTTAAAGAGTTTTCCAATCTTAAGATAATATCTGAATGAAAACCACCTATACCCACATGGGGTGGAGGGTTCGGATGGGGGAATAGGCAACATAGGGAGACACATGAAGGGAGAAGCATGTATAATTTGAAATTCCATAGGTCTTTCCTGTTTTCCTACAGCTACTGAAGAAAATAAAGCTACAGGTTCAACTTAAAGAAGGTGAAGAAGAATCCTACTCTAACCTAAGAAACTCAGGGGTAAAGTATGGTAGGAGGGTAGTACTAAATGCGTATGTCCTTGGATTGCCATTAATATTCTAGTTATATATGTGGACTCGTACACATGCACACACTTACATCTACAAAAGAACAAGCTAACCATGTTTTTCTCTACATTAGTTCCTTTCTAAAAGCAATATCGTTACCCCCAAAAAGAATTTCATTATTAAAATGGAAAAAATTCCAGTATCTTCAACAAAATAAGTCATTATTATAAATGGCCATATCTACCCTCAGGCTTTTGCCTATATTTGAGGATCTGAGGACAAATTAATGTATTAATACAAATATTTGTTGTGGAACTGCTATGTATTGGCATTGTTCTAGGTGCTGTAGATAAAAATGTATAATATAATAAATGATTTTGTCCGTTAAGTGTTTGGAAAAAAATTTTAATTTTTATACAAATAATCAATAAAATGGAGTTCAATAAATATTATATGAGATGTTTTTAAAAGGTTCAGAGAGAATAGATTACTTCTAGGTACTAGTGAAAAAAGAGGGAGCTGAGAACATTCTACAGCTGGTATTTGAGCTGAAGCTTCAAAGACTGGACATGAAAAGATAAGAAAGAAGGGGATCCCATGAAGTAGAAATAGTGCAAGAAGACATGGAAAAGAGATGCCTATTGTTAGGAAACTATTAGTATTCAATTTTTTTCTAGCAGCCATTCTTTTTTTTTTTTTTTTTTTTTTTTGAGACAGGTTCTCACTTTGTAGTTCAGGCTGGCCCTGTACTCACTATGTAGCCCAGGCAAGCCGCCACGAACTCAGCAATCCTCCTGCCTCTGCCTCCCGAGTGCTGGGATTACAGGCATGAGCCACCATGCACGGCACTGTGGTATGTGGTATTGATGGCTGGTGGGCGTGAGTCTCCACGCCCAGCATTGTATATGGTCACCGGGATCGAACTCAGGACCTTGCACTTGCGAGGCAGGCCAGAACCACTGAGCTAAATCTCCGGCCCCTGGACCTCTTTATTCTTAAAGAAGTTATTAAAAGTAAATAAAAGTGCATGTCATCCATGTGAGTCATTATCCTACAACTTAATAAATAATAGCTAACCCCGTTCATTCTGTACCTAATGCCAATCCCTATCTGGATGAACTTGGTGACAAATGCAGAACGCAGACACCTCCCACCATTCTTCTCTCAAGTCAAGAAATTATGTTTAGTTTTGTACTGGATCTATATTGGTACCTATATTTAAGGTGCTGGTTAAACATTTTTATTACAATTAATATAAACACGTGTTTATAAAAAAAACTTCTTTGGAACACTAGGTCCACAAAATGCCATGAAAAAATATTCCATGGCCAAACTTGTTTGAGAAACACTATATATGAAAACTTTCTCTTAGAGATTCTACAGTGCATATTAATTTGTTAAAGTCTTTAAAAAGTTAAGTATTATGTATTAAGTTACATTTTTAAGTTTGTTTAGCCTAGCATTTTTCCAAACGTTTTTTGACCATGAAAGCTTTATTTTCCTGTATAATTCATTATATTCTGTACAATCAGGTTTTCATTAGAATCTACCTTGACGGATACTAATTCAGGTAAATCTATGGATGGAAAACCCACAGAAAATCACTAGGAAATGAATATTCAAAATCTACCTGTAGCCTCTGAGGATTAGGTTAGTAAGGACAACTATAAATACCATTAGAGCATGATGTGTTGCTTGGTGCTACTTTAAGAGACTGAAAAGATGCTGAATTGTATTTATCATTATTCTAAGTTATGAAAATATTTATTAGATCCTTAAGAAGAAAACTATAGAAAGAGGGTAAGAAGAGAAACAGATGATAGAAGAACTAAAAAAAGGATCTCATAATGAGCTACGGGTAGAAAAAAATAAAGATGATTTTAAAAGGAGACAAGGAAAATCACAATGTTAAGATTGTACTTTTAAACAAAAATGGTGGTTTATAATTCTTTTCCTTTCTAGTTTACTCACTACTAAATTCTTAAATCTTTAAAAATTACATGAGTTCCTCTCCCTAAAATACATATCCAGCTGCAGACCATAATGCACTTTTCTCCAAGGCCTGCACTCTATTCTCTTTGAGTATATGCTTCATTAATTATGCCTAATACATCTTTCCAATGTCTCTCATTGTTGTGTCTGGTAATTCTTTTCTATGATGCCTATCAGCAGACCTTCAACCTACCCCATGGGCAGGGTGAGTGAGGTCCCCGGCTTCTCACCAAAGGACTTCCTTGGATCTCATCCAGTAACAATAAAAAGATACAAGAAGAGTCAGAATGATTCAGTCCAGAGGAAAGATGGAGAAAATGTCAACTAGCTATATTAAAGTACCTAATTTGCTTTTGGGTAGCAGTCTCACTGAAATCAAAATAACATTTGGCCTTCCTGAATGGAAGAAAAAAATTACATGTAAGAAAAAAAGCCCTTTGACTGAGAAAGATGTGAAAACTTTGGGAAACGGATAATAGAAAGAACTGGGCTTTCTGTGCTATCAGTGTTAGAGAATCTCTTATATATGATCTAAGCAAGTTCTTTCTTGGAGGCAAGAGCTTAGAAATGATGACCTTCTGTACAGTGAATCTTCTAAACTTCTGGAGATGTAATCATTTATCTTCCTTACTTGAATTTCCCCAACCACGAGTCGGCAATAGCTGCTCCCAGGATGGGAGTGAAATAACAGAGGCTGCTGAATGCATGGTATACAGATGTGGAGGTGTCTTCATTCCAATGCAGGAAATACAGGAAATACAGGGTCAGCACAGCTGAGATTTAAAAAACAAAACAAAACAGAAGACAAGACAAGATAGATGCATTAAACTGCCATACGGAGAAATATATTTGATCTCTAGTCTTTGAAGGTGGTTTCAACCTTCTATACTCATACCAGTATACTATACTCATACCTTCTATGTTCATACCTTCTATACTCCTTACCTGAGGAGTACTGCTAGGTAGTTGAAGCAGTGCCCATGAGAAGTGTAAAAGTAATGTTGCTATGCTGAATATACAATTCAATGTTCCTGCCTTTGGTCTATGTCCCCCTGTAGCTTCCTCTAGCCCAGTAATGAAGAAAGCATAATGTGTCCAATATCCCTTCCACTTCCTTTCCAGGAAAGTATAGTTATAGACCTAAGGAAGAGGTTTGAAAAATGGAACTCACATAACTTTTCCACTTATTTCACACAGGTTGTGTTCCAGTTTCTCTCAGGCCTTTTGGATCTTGGCCAGCATATATTACTAAGTGAAATCCCATCAGGCATTGAGTGGAGATCTTGGCCAAAGCAAAGGACCAATTGGTATTAGGTCAGAAAGAGCAGATAAGGGAATCAAGTATATTTAAGGAGACAAGGCTGCTACAAATATGAGGTAAGTACCAGTGGAAAAGTTCTGGAACACAAAATTACCTTTCATTCCATAATAGGAAAAGCGCTCGCAGAATTCATTTACCACAATGAAGGCAATGCTCAGTGGATAGCTGGAGCCACAGATTTTCTATGCAAGAAAAAGGCAATGGTTTAGGCATGAGCTGTTTTCCTGTTTCAACCACTAGATTGCTCCACAATTGAAAATTTCATTTATTTTAAATAGCCATGGTAGGTAATACAGAGCAATGATCTCTACTCTGTGAAACAGCTAGTATCACACCAGAAGTGCTTACATTGCTGACTCAGAAGCTAATCTGAATATTACTTTGCTCTTCATTTAACCTGGGACTGCTCAGGCATCCTTTGATACAAGACCTGCTCTTCTTCCCATAAGTATTAAATGAAAAGCCAAAGCTCTAGTTAAGAGAATGATTGTGCTTATTTCCTTTTTTGTTTTTTTCCTTTGAGACATGGTCTTGCTTTGTAGTTCAGGCTGGCCCTGAGCTCACTGTGTGTGCAGACAAACCTTGAACTCATCAGTCCTCCTGCCCCTGCCTTCCTAGTGTTGGGATTACAGGCATGAGCCACCACGCCAAGCACTATGGTGTGTGGTACTGATTGCTGGTGGGAGTGAGTCACCACACCCAGAATTGCTGTATGCGGTTACTGGGGATCGAACCAGGAACCTTGTACTTGCTAGACAGGTGCTGGAACCACTGAGCTAAATCTCCAGCCCAGTCATGCTTATTTCTATGAGGAGAATGAAAAACTGGTCTATGAAGTACTTGATATCAAGAGTATGAGATTCTGAAGTCAATATTTTGCTTAGCTTTACTGTAGGGAATAACCTCACTTATCCTGACTGGCCTGGTTCACCGTTCTGGGAGGGGTCCTGGCAATACAATCGCTTCACCTTCAGGGACGGCTAGAGCCAGGCACAGAACTCAACATCAAGAACAGAGATTCAAGCCAAAGTTTTAGCTCAGTGGTTCCAGCATCTGCCTAGCAAGCACAAGGTCCCTGGTTTTATCCCAATAACCACATACAACAAAACCAGGCGTGATTCGTGGCCACCAGCAATCAGTACCAGATACTACAGTGCAGGGTGTGGTGGCTCATGCCTGTAATCTCAGCACTCTGGAGGCAGAGGCAGGAAGATTGCTGAGTTCCAGGCTTGCCTGGGCTACATAGTGAGCTCAGAGGCAGCCTGAACTACAAAGCAAGACCTTGTCTCAAAACAAACAAACAAAAAAAAAAGAATAGAAATTTGTAAAGTTAAGCTAATTAATCATACTGTCTTTGGGCAGAGAGTTCTGAAATCTCTTAAAATTAAATGTCCACTTTTTCTGCTAAAGATATTCTATAGCATATTCATCATTATCCTACCGCACATTAGGAAAACTATGTTATTTCATGCAGTATATAAATGAGAATATAAGGGACATCACGTTTTATTTGAAATCTGTACTCATCACCATAGCTCAACGAATGTGAGAGGCAAGTCCTTGAGATTGTTATGTGAAATTTTATGAGCTTTATATTGCCACTTAATTCATAAACTACGAAGAGAGAGAGTGTATGTAATCATCCTTAAATTCTTTAAAACCACAAGAGATATAGTTAACTAAATAGATATTAAAAATATATGTTAGTGCCTGATAATAACTTGCTTGAAAACACAAGGAACTAGAGTTCTTATCTTCTCAGCTCACAGCCTGAGAGTTACACAGTGTATATAGTTTAGTTAACACACTGTCACTGGCTGTGTTAACATACTGACGCATGTCACTATGCCTGCTCATGTCTCAATTCTGTTATTGTTTCAAGGAGATGAGAATAATACTATTTCTTAGATCATAGGACAAACTCCTCAAATATCAGCTACTATTACTAAAATCACTCTATAGGATTTTGATAGGAAGACTGAACGAGATAATAAACTTGGGAACGTTTTGACAAATATATAATGCAGAACACTATGCATTGTTTCTCTTTCCTATCTCTTCCTAAAAACTGGGGACACTTAGTCACAGAGATTGGATCTACTCTGAAACTTCTGATGGTATCCAGAAGAAGGTTCTGTACACAGGGAGAACTAAAAGCTGGGTAAAGAAAGAACAATCACACACAGTTCTCCAGAGAGAAGTGTCTGCCAAAATTCCCTGGACATTCAACTTGCTTTTCTTTCTCACAGAGAAACTCAGAATATGCAATGAAATCCGCAGCGAAGCTCTGAATCCTAACCAAGGAACTCTGACTCCCTCTTCCTGCCGCTTCTCTTGCTAAGTAAAAGAAACTTCTGTTTAGATTTGGTTTCCAGGTGAATTTTAACTGCACGAGAGAATAGTTTCTATACCCAAGTACAGCTCAGCATGAAGTTTCCAGAAGTCCAGGAGGAAAGACAAAAAACAAGGCTATTTACTGTCAGAAGCAGAACTGAATTAGGGTACTCACCGGGGATGACTGCTTGGGGGGGCTGGGAGGTCTAGGCGGTACCTCTTCAGTGGAAACAGGTGAAAAGAGAGTTTCCTTGGACTCAATTTTCTGGAAAGGATTCATGGCTGGCTCCTTCCTCTCTTTCTCCTCAAGCATTTGGCTTCAGTAGGCAGTTAGGAGAGTTGCCAGCCTACAGTGAAAAGGGGGACTGGGAGGAGGAGGAGGGGTGGCAACAGCGACTAGGTTTAACCCTGTGTTTGTCAGTTTCAGTAGCTGCCTTCGCAGATCAAAGCTGGAGAGTATAGGAAAAGAAAGAGGGAGTAAACAAAGGAATGATTGTGTAAAAGGTAAAGCATGGGGAAGTGAAAATGATCTGTCACAAGTCCTGAGACAGGATGAAGCAATGCCAGAGAGAATGGGTATCTTAAAGAAAAATTTACTTTGCAAATGTTTGTAAGACAGTTTAAGAACACACCATCTTGAGCACAGACTGAGAAAACTCACTTCAAAATGACAATAGCTGCGATTTTTTGGACATCTATTCTATTCAAGGTTAGCATATATATGAATTATATAAACATTATATGTACATATAAACTACATATTTATTTATTCTAATTTTTATTACTATCCCTATTTACAGAAACTAATGTTCCAAGAGGTTAAGTAACTTACTCAAAATCACATGGCCAAATAGCAGATATAAAAGATTAGTATCAATAAACACTTTGGTGTTACTCAGGTATGGAAACTATGTAAGTGGATAGGTAGGAACTTAGAGAAACTGAAATGCTTCGAAGAGGCAAAATCACAAAACTGAATTTGAAAGATGAAAAAGGTATTAATTTTTGTTTTCTCCATTATTAAGCTCACCTAGGAAGATCCTGTAAGCAATTTAAAAGGAAGGGCTCAAGAAAAGTGTCCCTGATGTATATTTGAGAAATACTCTTTTCTTTCACTGAAGTCATTTCATGGTTTTCTTCTTTTCTTTTCTTTTCACTTCAAGACAAATTGATCCATGTTTTCAATTAAAACACAAAATTTAATTTGTGCAAAAATTACCGATGACTTACTTTCTAGGTACTTTTGCAAATATTTCCTTAACTTTTACTCAATGAACTTCCTGATTCCTCCAGAATTTCATATTTAGTTCTATCAGGAGCAAGAATAAGTTTGATGGGATAGATGTATTTTTATACTGTTTTTTTTTTTTGCTAAGTCAAAGAGATAAAAGAACAAAACAATGTGTTGTCAATAAAAAACAAAGTAGCCAACAGCTATCAAGACCAAACCATGAGGAGGACAGGCAGTACTAGAATATATCATTTTATTTGACAATACAACAGAGAAAAACCTATGCTCTATCACTTGCAAAATTCTTTTATCGCCAGATATGGTGACTCACGCCTGTAATCCCAGCACTCGGGAGGCAGAGGCAGGAGGACTGCTGAGTTCATAGTGAGCTCAGGGCCAGCCTGAACTACAGAGCGAGACCCTGTTTCAAAAAAAAAAATTCTTTCATCTATTTGAATAGTTTATCAACATATAAAGCCTTTTCTTCCCTAAACTTTAACTCAGACTTTGACCATGTTTTCTCAACTTCTATACTCATTTCCTCTCTTTCTTTCTCCAACCTTTACCCAAAGAATAATCTAGGTTCACTCCTGACTGCAGCATTAATGATTAATCTGTAGTTACTCTTCTTAGAAATATTGCCTTTTCTGACTTATTTTGTGTAATATTCTAATGCAAAACAAATAAACAGATGTTGTTAGTCAAATTAACTAGTAAAGGCACAGATACTTATGCCAGTAGTTCCTTTTATGCCAGCCTTGATCTTTTGATACTTGAGCTGGTGGAGTAGACAGAATAGCACATGTATGCCATGTAACACTCATTTGTGCTCATAGGTAACTCAAACGCCAAACTCCAGGATATAGACATTGATTTTTTTAAAAACATCCCTTTGCTTATTTGAAATTCTTTTGATTATGCAATAGAATGATAAGGTACATAGAATGAAATAATATCAGTGATAGAATCTTAAGTTTGTATTATGTGAAGAAAAATTCACTTATAAGAATAATCTGCACCTAAATGGATCGATCTTGTCATTCTTTATGGCAGAGTAATACTCCATTTTGTAAAAAAACCACATCTTCTTTATCCACTCTCCAGTTGATGGACATTTGGGCTGTTTCCAAGATTGAGCTATCACGAACTGAGCTGCTATGAACAAGGGTGTACATCTGTCTTTCCAATGTGAGTTTTTAAGTTCTTTTGGGTATATTCGTAGCAGAGGTATAGCAGGGTCAAATGGGACCCG
>PVIC010008662.1:0-47590 GCA_004025085.1 Thryonomys swinderianus
AAAAAAAATAATAGAAAGAAAGAAAGAAAGAAAGAAAGAAAGAAAGAAAGAAAGAAAGAAAGAAAGAAAGAAAGAAAGAAAGAAAGAAAGAAAGAAAGAAAGAAAGAAAGAAAGAAAGAAAGAAAGAAAGAAAGAAAGAAAGAAAGAAGACATTAACAGCCGGGATTGGTGGCTCATGCCTATAATCCCAGTACTCGGGAGGCAGAGGCAAGAGGATTACTGAGTTCAAAGCTTGCCTGGGCTACATAGTGAGCTCAGGGCCAGCCTGAACTACAAAGCCAGACCCTGTTTCAGAAAAAAAAAGACATTAACAGAAGAAAAGGGTGTAGAAGGAATGAGAGAAATGAAAACAGGAAAGTAGACTGACAGTGAAATACACAGGTTAAATATTCATTCCTGAAAGTCTGGGAGAATGAGTTTTTCAAATACATCACATAATTATTTGGATTGTGGAATGTTTGCCTCGACCTTTATTAAACGTGAATCTCTAACTCGAAATTCTGAAACCAAAGGAAGTCTAAAATTTGAAAAGTTTTGAATGGGCTATTGGTGCTAAAAGTTTTAGGTTTTAGAGCATTTCAGACTTGGATTCTGTAGATAAGGATACTCAACCTGTACCACAGAGAGAAAGGGAAATGAAAGCACCTAAGAGTAGAGTAGCATGGCTGAAACATCAAAAGCCTTGGATTCCTTCAACCATTGGTTTAAATTTAAGTCTCTCTTCCCTCCATCTGGTCATCTGGTAGACATTATACTTACCTCAGTAGTGTGATGATAAAAGCAATTCATGCAGATCCCAGGATATAGAAAATAGACAGTAGATGTTAGAGATTATGAATAGTAATGCAAATACACTTCAAGTCAAATGTTCAAGAAATATGGGCTTCCTGTCAGTGTTAGAATTCAGACAGGACTTGGCTGAACTCTTACTGGGGGAGACATAGGATCCCATGGGAAAAAGTCAACATCAGATGGAAAAGCACACATATTTACCGTGCTTCCTTGCTATTATTCTGAAGAGAAGAGTGAGCAGAGGCATTGGGAGGAAGGGTGGAGAGAGACCAAAACAAGAAGAAGATAGAGGGAGAGAGAAGGGTAGAAAAGGACAGACAATTTCCCATCTTAAAACATTGTGATCGTCTTACTCACAATACCTGAGATATATCTCTAGCCTACGCATAGCCGAATTTCCCTCCGTCCTCCCCCAAGCCCTTCATCAAGTCTGGTTCCAATTGCACACCGTCCCTGCAGGAGACACCTGGGTTGCAGTGATGGAACCCCCAACACACCCTTATGGGGAGCCTCCTCCCTAGAGGAGCTCAACACACAAAAAGTGAGTCTGGCTTTGGGGTGCCCCTTACCTCAACTTCCCTCTCCTCTTCAGCCCCCTCTTCTTTCAGTGGATGGTCTCACTCAGCGATGTCCACCAGAGACAGACAAGGCTGCTGCCACCTGGGCAACCAGCAGCCTTTGGAGCAAAAAAATGGCTTTTCCATAATTTGATATGGCGATTCAGCGGAAGGTGGGGGATACGTGAGAAAATAAATAGAGAAGTCTGGCTCTGAAGACTGCCGCACTCACGAAAGGGAGTGAAGGGTCACAGTGCTCTCCAAATTGAGTGCATAGCCCTTTCATAGGGAAGTTGCTTTCTCTTCCAATAGACTCGGGAGGGCCCTCCTTCCTGTGCACTTCCAAAGAGCTCTTCCGAGACCCGCACTCTTAACTATTTTGAATGTGTGGGACAGACCAATTTGGAGGAATAGGCTGACACTGAATTGAAATTCTCCCCAAGTTTGCAGACAGGTCCCTAAAATATCGCTGAGAAGTTACTTCTCCAAATAACATACTTTACCCCAATCCATCCGATTGGTTTGCACACCTGTATGCTGAGAGCTGCCAGAACTGAGCCCTGAAAGGAGCTAGTCAGTAACTTGGGGGCCTTGGGATTATACTACCTTATTAGAGCCCCGTTAGCCTTCATCTGCACCAACTGTATAATGTATTTTTATTTTTCACATTTCAGTAAATATGGTGAGGAATTGATTTCAAAAGGGGATCTATGTACATCAATGAATCTAGCTTTAATTTGAAGGTAATACAATAATGAGATATCTTACATTGTTTAAATATTTTATTGTTTTCAAGACTTTTTTATCAAACATCATGATGTTTCTCTATTCACTGTCCAGTAAATATTGAGGATATATTTTGTGCAAAAGGTTAGGGCTTTGGAATACATGTAATCATTGACTGATGTTATAATCATAACCACATAGTAACATGAATTGCAATTGTGGCAAGAACTATATCAACAAAATTAAAAACTGATATTCTTAACAAGTGTAACAATTTATTCGTTTTAGTGTGGAAGGTAAAATGCAACTTCCCTTAGCAATCCCACTCATTTGAAAACATTCTGGATATCACCAGCTATATTACTAAGATTATCATTATTTAGATACCTTTATAACTCAGCCAGTCACTGCCCCCTATTACACTATAAAGTATACTCAAAAGCAAATAAGATTCTGAGACTGACCCAGCAGTGATGAACCTTTAAGTACATATATATTTTTTTCATGCTATTTTTAGGAATTGTTACTTTAACAATAGTTCTTAAGGAGCATTCATGTTTTCAATGTACATATGCAATGTCTATAACTCCACTGATATATGAGAGTATCTCCATTTTAAAAATGGCTTTTGGGAAGGACAATGTAATGTGAAGAAGAAATGAAAAATACACTAAATGTTTAAATTTTAAACTTTAGTATAAGAAAAAAAACCTACATTACCAATAGTCACATTCAAAATACCTGCCACTTGCTTTGACACAATCACCCTATGGTTCTTGCCACCTTCGAAGCAGTTATGGATGTCTCCTTGTTGCTCTTCACAAACTATGATCAAACCTATGCTGTATGCTCCTTCGAAGAGCCGGACTGGGGAAAGGCAGGCTTCTCAAAGCCTTGTTGTGAGCCTCACCCACTCTATTCACCGGTTCTGACACTGTGCGACCGGTTCTTTCTCAAACTCCAACTGACCATGAAAGGTGAAGGGTTTAAACTGATTCAGGGCACTGAGGTGAGCCATGACTAAGTAACAACACACAGGGGAAAAAAAGACTCCCAGCACTGCTTCCAAAAGTGGCAGATACGATGGGACAAGTGTGTTTGAAGTGAGAGGGGACAGTCTGATTAATGGTGATGTGTCTTTTATTGTAATAAGTCTTTTAAACAACTGTGGTACTTTTCAATCCATATGTAGCAACCATGAGATATTAATGACTAAACTCAGGCAATAAAGGGACCAGGGCTTTATTATACTACTCTTTCTAGTTCTGTATATATTTGAAGTTTCCCGTTATAAAAATATCACACTAAAAGCAACTTTCTACCTTGAGGAGCTTCCAAACAAGTAATGGATGTACACCTGTGTCTATGAAATATATTGTTATTAATAAAATCCTCAATTCTTTGTTTTGAGCACTGGGATATGAAGTAGGACTTATAGATGTTAGTACACATGGATGGAGGAAAGCACCACACAATCTTACTGACATTCAGCATCTTATATATGGGTGTCTGCTTCATTTTCTAGAAAGAATAACAGAAAATCTATGGGGCTCCACAGCATATTGAAGACCCCCCATCCCGGAAGGACTTAGACCACTCTTTATAACCCTCAACTGTCCTCCGCCTGGGAGCCAATGCAATATGTCCCTCTATAAATTCTATAACTAAAGGGTCACAATGTGTGCTCCAGTGATGGGTCATAAATGAGGTGTACACACAACTGGCCTTTGTGATGTGAAAGTGGCATTATCATATTTTTACCATCAAAGGCTCCATGCTGACTCCATGCCCCCATTCTATATTAAACACATTTATGGGCAGAAAGCTATTTCCTTTCCAAACACAAGTTTATAGCAGCACAATCAACAGGCATTTGATGCAGTTGGTGGCAAACAGGAGCTATCTGTTGACATTTTTGTGTTATTTTATGTACTCTGTATGTCTGAGTGTTTATGCAATTTTTTACATTAATTTATCCTTTAAATATATCTGCCAGCCAGCTACATAATTGGATTTTCCTTTGTTATAAGAAGTGAACATAAATTACCCCTGTTGGGTACAGATTAGGTTACAGGATTTCTTCTCTTCTGTCACCATCAAAAAGGGGTGTCAGTAAGCTTTAATATTTAATGCAGCCCTAATTAGTCTCAGTTGGGCCCAGAGCACTTAGCAAAACCTGACACCAGCCACTGAGTCAAGTTCATTTAGAAAGCATAATTACCAGTTATTTCCATGCTGCAATAAATGCTCCTATTACAGTAGACCTCCTCCTCACCGCCTGAGTTTTACAACTAAATTGAAAAACTAAGAAAGAATAAAACAGTCTTTGATTCCTGGTAATAGTGGACCAAGATTATATAATTTGATTCTCTGCCTGACATTTCTGAGATACCTTCAAGAACTTATAAGTGTATAAAATAGAGTCAGAGATGGTTAAATAAACCCGGAGAAGATGGCTCCATAACCGATTGTTAAAGAAATGTAGAGGATAATTTCGGATAAATCGCTTCCCATGGCTAGCGTTCTAAAAATTACCTTTCTGTCTGTCTGATCAGTCTTTCAGAAAATCCTTTTTGAAATCCTAGCATGGGATGACGTCATGCCAGGTCCTAGAATTAACAACAGTGAAAAGAAAAGCTGGGAGATATATGCTGGTAGGGTAGTGATGATTAAACACATCATGCTATTTAAATTTTTATTTCCATGTTTTGATCAGTGCTCCAAGGGAGAATGACAAGGTCCTGTGGATGTGTGGTGTCTAGATCCCACCTGAGATGGAAGGAAAACCTTCTCCCACGTGTGAGCACCTTAGCTAAGGTTCAGAGGAGGAGTGGAGAGAAACAAGGAGAAAAACACAAGCGAAGATCAGCGATTGGCAGAGCGTGTCAGTGGACATGAACCTCTTGTGGGATGAATTCACAAGAGCTCTAGGCCATGACACGTGGAGGCAGGTGAGAAGCAGATAAGGCACAATCTGAACAGCTGTGTAAAGAAATTAGATACAATTAATTGTATGATGAGACAGACTACGTCTGCCTTCTATGGGACGATGTTTTATTGCACTGTGAAACCGGAGCACAGAGCACACAGCTAGTGAGTGAAAGAATGAATGAACTGGAAGAATGAAGGCATGGCGGTCACCAAATTCAGCACTCAGACCTCTGTTCTCTTGTTTGCTTCCGTTTTATAATGTAACACTGTCCTCGGAACCATTACCTAAAGAAGGTATGATCATTCCCATTCTGACCCAAGAAAATTGGCCTGGCCCAAAGTCACACAACTGCTGAATGATGAACCCAAAATGTCAATAAAGGCAGGAAGTTCAGAGAGAGCCTGATAAATCTTTTTTTTTTTTTTTTTTTTTACTTCTAAATGATAGAGTACACTTCTAGACCATGACCTTATTTTTCAAAGCAGTTCATGCTCCATAATGGGCTCAAGGTTAAGTTTGGACACAGAGTACTTTTGCGAGGCTTCCCACCTATTTTAACTTTCATACATTTTTATAATAATTTGAATTTATATGATAAATGTACTCATGATACTTTGTGCCATCTAAAGGTCATTTATTCCACTGAAAGTGGCTTTCTGCTTTCAATGCAGCTTACAGCAAGGTTTGTTTCTCAAAACAAAGGAAGAAAAGAAAGCATTGCGAAAATACTTGTTATCAGATTGCTCCCTAAGAGAAATAACTATTGCCTAACCAAGGCAGGAAGATTTTCGTTTTCATTTCTGTTTATGGTCAAGACCTAAATTCTGGGACAAGCTTTATTTCAGTCAAATGAATAGTGATCAGGGGAAAGTTGTATCGAAAGTGGAAACATTACACCCTGACTTTATCGAAAGACCTTTCACAAGCAGAGCCCAAAGTGACCCCAGGTGAGACTAACACTA
Source organism: Thryonomys swinderianus (assembly GCA_004025085.1). Classification (NCBI taxonomy): domain Eukaryota; kingdom Metazoa; phylum Chordata; class Mammalia; order Rodentia; family Thryonomyidae; genus Thryonomys; species Thryonomys swinderianus. The sequence goes on from PVIC010008662.1 coordinate 5,970, forward strand.
TCAGTGATATCTTTGTGGCCAAGTTCAATGATAGTCACCAAGTTCTCCGCCTAACTTGGACTCTCCGGAGCGGTCCTCAATGTTGGCCATCACTCCGCTGTTGGAATCCATTCCCTCTGATCTTTTAGTGACAACACCCATGATTGCCTTCCATCTTTGATCACTCTTTCACCCTTTAAATTGCGGTGCATCCCCAAGCCTTGTTGCTTCTGTCTTCTATAATTAGTTCATGCCAAAAAAAAAATAATCTATGGTTTTAAACTCAACAATCCTGTCGAATCGATACCGTTAGTGATTTTACCAATTCTTTTTCTGTGAAGTGTTTTTCTTCATTCATTTTGCAGTCCTTGTAACTTTTCACATGCACATCTGAAGTTATGTTAATTGCCTGCTCACTATTTAAAAGGTCCATTGTGAAATAAGCCACATTACTCCTCATATGTTGTCTCATAACCTATGACTTTTTTGTAAGAAAAAGTAGTTAAGGCAGGTTTATGGAGCAGGTTCCTTAGTAGTATTCATTTTCAGTACTTACAGTTCTCAATAATCTTCGCATAACCACATACAGCTGGGATTTCAGGGAGCCTCTGCCTTCTTCTTTTAACAAACTATTCTGATTCCACACATTTCCTATGAATGCTGTTTTCAGAGATATTAAGCAATTCCTAAAATCAGTATTTTTAGGTGCTTGCTACCACAATCTCTTTCAGAGCTGGATACTGCTTCTCTGTCCTACTGCTCTTATTTTGATGCCTGTGCCAAACACACTGTTGAAAATGAATTGAAATAATAATAAAATGAACACTACAAAATGTCAGTCGTTCAAACTAAAATCTGCAGTTGCCTACTGAAAACTTTGCAAGCTTCTGTTCCGATTTTCCCCAGAGCTAACTTCTTTCAACATTTTTAATGATGAGGTCTTTAACTATTTATTTCTTACTTCTAAGATATAAAAGTATGATTTTTGGTTATGAAAATGCCAACCATCTTGAATTCACACTGCAAAAGAACTTAGTTTGTTTGTGTGATTCATCGATGAAAATTCTTTCTCCCATCTTTCCAATTTCTCCACATCAATATTTCTATTAAATGTGTAGTCATGGATTACATTATTATGCACTACTAATATTGTTAACAGCTGAGAGATAAGTATACTATGATTATGTATATGTGTACTTTGTGTATATTCACACAGACTCATAGCATGCATGGCCTCCTAAAATTAATAATTGAGTCATTTGTGGCCAGTGATTAGCTGTTCCACATTGTTACTGCTAATTGAGGTCTCTACCTTTTCCTCAGTGTACTACAATGCACCAAGCAGTACGAGTACTCAGGTTACCTTTCCTTTCCTTAGTGCAAATTTCATCTGCCAGGAGCCCCTAATCCCTTCTCATTAATAGCACTGTTAGGTTTTTTTTTTAATTTTTTAAAAAAGTCTTTATTGGGACACTGTATATACACATCATGATCACATTCAATACTGAAAATTTGTACCAATATATGACACGATTTAATTCTCATTTATTTCCTGTTCCCCTTCCCACCTCACAACCCCCCACTCCCTAAATACATAAATTGTTTCCCTTTTTTATTACCATCACATTTTTTCCTTACCCCTCATTACACACACCTCTACCATATTCTTCCCTTTGAATATTTTCTATTTCAAAATATCCATCATACACTCCAGGACTTACTAACATCTTCCGTTTCTTATGCTAGAGAACAGATGCGATATTTACACATCTGTATCCTATTTATTTCACTTGTGAGTACTCAGTGTTTAATTTAAGCTTCTCCTCACATACCTCTTCTGCAGTGGATTGACTGTCTCCTTATCCTTGTATCCATCTCTTTCTCAGAGTATTTTCTCCTTTACATGGCTTTACATGGTTTACCTCCCTGGGAAAGTGCACATGGGAGTTAAGTTGTTGAGCTTCTGTGTGATTGAAGTACTGTTACTAATAAAAGCAATTGTTTGTGTGTAGAACTTAGGTTTGCAATTTTTGTTTCAGAATTTTCAAGGTATTTCTTCACTGTCTAGAAGATTCTAATGGCATTTCTCTACCAAATCAAGTGTCATTTTGATTCCCAATCTTGTGTGTATCATCTGTTTGATGTCTCTTGGATGTTTTAATAATATATGATTTATTTCCCATGTTCTGAAATCTTATAATGATAAGGCTCTGATATGCTGGCTACTCCATGGGGCCCTTACTGAATTACTTCTTTGGTAAATATCTTCTTTCTGTTTTTACCTGTTATTTGCAACTTTGTTCAGCTATATGTTAGACTTCCAATATTAAACTTTCATTTTTTTCTTTTGTGCTCTATGATATATGCTTTCATCTACCTTCTAAGATAAATGGCCTTTACATTTCATTGCTCTCCTTTGTTCTATCACATTTTCAATTTATACGTTCTGTTTCTTTGTAACATTGTACAAATTTTCTTGGGCTTTTGGTTTAGATTAAATATTTTTGCAAGAAGGAATAATTACATTTTTTTCTGACACTTAGTTTTGCTCTCCAGATTATTTCTGTTTCTTCAAAGCACTTTTTTATAGAATTTGTTTTAGATTTTTAAAAATTTCAGATGAACTTTTGTCCTATAGTTTTGTATCTCCTATCTACTTATGTAGAAACTTCCTCAGGATCTGTGAGTGTGTGTCTGGTCAAAAGCAGGCTGCACAGTAAGAAGAGCTGTGCCAGGAATGGCCACTGCTCTGGCAGACGGTTATTTTAGCTGGTTTTTTTTAATTCATCAATTACTTTCCCCTGAGATGAATGACAGTACACATGACCTTTGCTTTCAGCATCATGGAGGCCAAGTAGTACCAAACTTCTACTTAGTACTACCATTTTAGATTTGTCATTTTTCTTTTCCAAGCCTCGATGTTTCTAATATCCCTGAGTCCAGAGTCCGTCTGATTCGGTCTTTTATGCTATGAAATCTTCTGGTATTTTGGACAGTAGGTGGGGCAGGGACCTGGCTACTTGCTCTGGAGGAATTTCTGAGAACCTCTGTGTTCTTTACACACTCTTCCAACCAGTCGTCCTGCTGCCAGCTTAGCCAAACCCCCTGACTTCAGGGGCACTTGTTACTTCTTCGACTTCCTAACTTCCTCCAGATGTTCCTAAAACCTTCCCCGTGGCCCTCTCTAAGCAGTTAGTACTTGCTGTCTAGTCATCGACTTTTACTTTTCACCATTTTGACTTTCCTCATTATCCGTCCACTATGCCTTTCTTCCTGTTTACTGCATATATTTAGTTATTTGCTGGTCATTCACTATTATTTTAGTATAGTTTAGAAAAAAAGAGAAGGAAAACATTCTATGTACTTTCACTAGTTTAATTCCAGGTTCACAATTTTATTTTCTGTATTTTTTTCACACAGTGTTCATTCTCTGGAAGTAGAGAGAATAGTCACAGTCCCCAAATGTTCTATGATACAAATAGCTTTCTTCTTTTTTCTAGACTTTGGATATTAAATTTTTTCTGTCCAAATGAGATTCAGCACGTCTTTCTTTCTGACCCAAAAATAAGGTCTGTAAATGGTCAACAACATATCCAAAAAGATAATTACTGCTTTCCCTTTAACAATGATCATCAGCACAGTGCACAAAGCCCACAGTGAATTGTAAGCTTGATCTGCTCCATTACCAAGTGCTTCCTCTGTGTTCTATCTTATGTTACAACTTTGTGATTGACAAATACATTTATTTGTTTAACAGAGTTCAGACTCTACTAAAGGCAAACACAAAATATAAGCAGAAAATCACTGTGTAATATGATAAATATATGACCAATGTGATTACAGGGGTCATATGACACAGGAAAACTCCCAGAGGACACCACCTCCATAAAGTATTGAAAAAAATGACAAGTTCTTAAAACAAAGAAGGACATGAAGAACAGTCTTAACAAAAGAGGTCTTATGAGCAGATTGTAGGAAGCTTAAAATAAGTGGGTCCACCTCCTCAGGCTGCCCAGTTACCTACGAGTCAGAACAGTCAGAGGGGCAACAGGAGGGCATTTGAAGCTCTGGTTTGGGGGGTTTCAAATGCATTTTAAGGAATCGGAGTGAGACCCCCATAGATTTAATTGTGCATTTACTAAAAGAAACTGATAGGCTGTTTTCATTTGATATTAGACACTTGCAAGCTAATATAAATGCATGTGGATACACTAATGTACTCACATGCACCTTATGAGGGCTAGATTTTCACCATCTTCAATTCTCCATGTTATCCTATGGCAAATGAAGGATGTTCGGGAATCTTGGGTTTGTCTGGACATAAAATGTCTTGAGGTTCGCTTTTCTGTCACTACAACTCAGGTGCTCTATACTCTAGGATGCTAAATTCCTATGAAATAGGCCTCTTTTGTCCAGCACATGTGATATCACGTAGGCAAAGATGCCTAGCCAGAGTGAAAAACAAAGGGGATCTTCCATCCCAAGGATCTTCCTGGGAATCAGTAGTGCAATCCTATTTGGGAGATCTGTGGCCCAAAATAAACCAAGCTGATCCCACTAACAAGTGGGTTTCCTAAGTATAAAGTGTGGTAAACCTCTTCACACCTGGGACTTCATCAGAGGCTACCCAGGTGTTACCAAAGGACAAAGCAGAAACAATTTATAACCTGAGTGAAATAATTTTTCCAACTCTAAGAAAGAATTCTACTCTACAACATATGGATAAAAGAGGTTTCCTTGATTTCTTGAATTCTGGGAGTAAGCAACTGAGAATTAGCTAAAGTCATAGCAGGGGACCAAGAAATATAATTATCAATAATTGGAAGAGAAAGAAGAGATCTTCTGTGTGGACAGGTTATGATGATAATTTGTAATAATAATATATATATATATATGCTTATAATTTGAGAGAGACAGAGCTGTATGTATTTCAAAATTTTCTTGAAAGCATGAAAACAGAATGCCACTGATCTAAATTAGAGTCCTACACACCAAGTCTGGTATTTTAGGATCCATCTATTGCTCTTTGCCCTAATTTTGAGCCCAACTAAGCATAGACCTAAGGAGGCTGGTTTGATTATTATGATTCAGAACTGGTAGTGTTTACCCCAGTGGCAGTCATGGCAGCTGAATGAAATAAAATGGTCTTATAAGACCATAGCTGGAGCTTATTTAAATTCCTTCATCTTCCACGCATCAGTCTTCATGACAGCATGGAACAAGGGGTTAAAGATGGAGCAGAAAAGAGAATAAATGACGTGTGGGCCTCCTGGTTTCTCCCCAGGCCATCTGGGAACTTAAATAGCCAACAGTTAATTAAAAATAAACTGACACTTTACTTTAAGGATAGTTTTAATAACCATTTATAAATGTTACATTAAAAATTCATACACTGTTATCAACTCCAGCTAAGGATTTACAGCACAATGAAGGTGTTATGAATGTTTTATGGGTTCTGGGGAAAAGTCTCTTCCTGTAGAGATATTTTCAGAAGACTATTTGTCTTTTCTAGGCCACATCGTAAGTACTCAAGACAACAGCAGCTTGTGAAATAAAAAGTTCCCCAAGTTCAGGTTGTGATCTTTTCCATCCCACTTGCAACAAAGTGTCCCAAGCTCTTTGCTTAGGTATCATGTGTTTGCAGCAAAGTATTTGTTCCAAGTGGGGGACACTGTAGAGAGAAAGGACAGACTATCTTAAAATGGCCTAAGTGAATCAACTACCATAAACGATGTGGCCTGAATCCAGCCGAACGTAAACAGATGCAGTAGACATCTGATATAAGAATAAACTGGGATCACGATGTGCATATATGATGTGCTAATAAAGATTCAATTTTTTTTCAAAAAAGAGTTAACTGGGAAGTCATCATAGTGTGGAATCTAAGAATTTTGTTGATCAATAATATCTACTTTACTTTAAAACCTTTCTTCTGCCGTTTTGGATACATCTGTGAATGGTACAATACAATGGTTTGTTACAGACACAGCTTTGGAGCACGGTTTTAGTATGCACAGGCTTCAATTCACAAACAGCACCTGGGCAGAAGTGAGGCTTGAAATTAGAGATAGGCCTCTTCCTGCTGCTGCCTTTGCTTTCTTTAGTCAGGAGCCAGAGAGAGGTAGACCTTGCAAATACAGCAGAAGAGGACTCCAAATTGTCTGCTTCACAGTTAACAATTGAAAAGTAAATTTTCTTGTTCAAGGACCACGAATTACAAACTATACTTCTTAACAGTTTAGGGACCGTGACTTTGCATCAATGCATGATTGAATTTTAAAACCCCGGAGGATTGCTTTAAGTGGGAGCCCAGCTTCCAAGGTAAAGCAGATAGAACAGAAATAAAAACCAGTGATATGTCTGTTTTTATTTCTCTGTTTTTGTAAAGGTCAATGCTACCTGAATTTCTAAACTATGGACTAAATAAAGCACTTGATGTCATTCTGACTGACCAATTTATTAGCAAGAAAATTCTACTTATGCAGAATGACCACATAACCTTTATTAGGAATAATCAACTAGGATATATACTGAGAAATAGGATCTTTAGGGTCTTCTTCACTGTATTTCATTGGGAATAATAATTTCTCTCCTTTGTAATCATTCCTCTGTCAGAGCAAGAGTGTGTTGTGTTGGCACGTTTTCTGTATACAATTATACCTATTTCCTTTTGCTAATAATGAGTTAGAAATACAGTACCAAAATTATTATTATGTACTATAGGATACATAGAGGACTCTGGTTTTCTAGGGTTGTAAAATGTTACTACACTTTTAAATTTTCAAAACCAAATGAAAGTCAGTTGAAGCAAAAGCCTTAAACTTTTCATTTTTCTGGGAGAGAATGACTAACAAGAGGGAATAAAGTCCATGGTGCAGAAGCAAGAATGGAGCAAAGAAGAGAGACAAAGACAAAAGAATCACATAAGAGCATGAGGAAAAACTGAGGTGCAAGAAAATTGCACTGAGGAGTAAAGGAATTAGGTTTAAAAACAAAGCAAGAGATAGAATGTACAGAGATACAAAGCATCTCCGGATTTTGGAACTAATTAAACTAAGGTACAATTACAGGTGATGTGTTGAACAAGTATGGCCATCTCAGCTCTAAGAACCATTTCTTCAGTCTCAGAAAGGATGGGAGAGAGACAAGATCAAGGTGTGGGCAGCTGTGCTTGTCCCGCCTAAGCTCACTTCCCCGCATCAGTTTCCTTGTTGACAACAGGAGAAAAGTGGGTGGGGATATGGGTAAAAATGAGAATTGACTGTGTCATATGTTGGTACAAATTCCCCATTGTTATCTGTGAGTGTGAGATGTATGCAAAGTGTACCAATAAAGAATGCAATTTAAAAAAAAAGAAAAGTACACAATGTTCAAAATAAATAAAAGTGGACAGCAATTAATGAAAAGGGTAATAACTCATACTATTTTATGAGAATCAAATGAGGTGACTATAGCTTCATTGGTAGCCTACACATTTTCTGACATACATTATTATCAATTTTCTGAAAATCTATCAGGAGAACAACCAAGTTGTATGTGAGGGAATGAAAACAGCGGAGGACAGACGCAGACACGCCGGCGTGTCCTCCCCAGAGTACTCGTTGCTGTCGGAGATTTCTGCCTGCAAAGCCAGTTTCATGTTGCCAGCCACAGGCGGCTACTTTGTTCTTTACAAATCTGTATCAGGGAGGCCAAATCCAGTAAAGCGTGCACGAGAGGGATTAGAGCTGTGGGGGCTTCGCAAAGTTTGCTTTGTTTGTTTCGCCTTTTTGTTCAAAATGGCTACATCAGATTCCCACTGCTCCTCGGCCTTATCGGCTGCCATGTCTGCCACGGGTTTTCGGGCAAGGGGAACATCACACTACTGACTGGCTTCTTCCCATCTTCGTCCCATATCTAGGCAGATCATCTTTCTTCTGAACTCCTTAAGATCTTTTCCTCCTTCCCTTTCTCGTATTATGACGTAGGGAGGATGAACCTGTGTCTTTATCTCCGTGTCAATTTAAAGACACTAATGAACCTTCAGCAGGCAGATATTGAAGCTTTTTAATTCATTACCCTTTATGTGAATAGATAGATTAGTGACAAATTTTTCCATGGGGGTAAAAGATTGGATTTCTTTCTGATTCTGGCCGGTAACTGGCCATTATATGTTGTACGGTAGTAACTCTGTCCCTCTTTGTCATGCGCAAAGTTGAAGGAGAGAAATTCACGGGTAGAAAGTAGTGGGCGAAGTAGAAATGATGACTGTGAATCTTGATTGTCAAATTGAGAAATGTCTAGGAGATAAACGAAGCTCATTTCTAAGGGTCTCTGGGGTAGATCCCGAATATGTGACACCGGGAACTACCTTGGGCCCCAGGTCCCTTCTTCTCTGGGCTCTTTCTATGCTCTCCACTCCTGTCTACAACCCTTTCCATTGTAATGCTGCTGCTTGAAGTCAACAGACCATAGAGTGAAATCAGAAGTCGACATAGATGTACCCTCTTTTAAACTATGGGCACCAGGCATTCTGTCTGAGCAACAGGAAAGCTGACCGGAATGTGAGCCAACTGAATATTATATTATATCTCTTTGCATTCATTCTCTCTATCAGGCTCTGGGTAAGAAAAGAAGACACCTTCATTGAAAACTTGGCTAGAACTTAAAGACTGAGGAAAACTCACCTAGGTGAGGTGGGTATAAGGAATTTCAGAGTAAATCCAAGTATTAGTTAAAGCAACCTATTTTCATTCATCTACTTACTAAGATGACATCTACTAATTGAGCATCTAGTTGGTGACTGTACCCTGGGAACTAAGAATCCAGCAGTTAAAAATACAGGGAAAGTCATCCTGCTCTCACAGTACTTCAGTCCTTTTGGGAGAGAACTAGTAGTTCCATTAGTGGAAGCACAGGATGCATTCATGTGAGAAATGATAGTTGTGCAAATTTTTGTAGGAGTTGGGCAAAGGATGGCCTTTCATCCCAGCCTACATTTACATTTAATGGTGCAATACTGGTGCTCTCTTTCACAACTTGATGTATCAAGGGACTTGATGGAGACTTTCCTAATCAAACTATAAGGGGAAAGAATACCCCCCCAGTGATATAACATTTGAGTCAATACAGCCAGCAGAGCAACAGATACAAGGCAAAGAGGGAGAGTGGTCCATCCATGTAAAGAAGCAAGCAAACAAAACTAATAAAGAAATACCTTAGACTTTGGAGTCAGCTTGACTCTTAATAGTTATGGGATACTGAAAGCTTACTTAATCTCTCTGACCTTTGGAATCTGCATTTGCAAAATAAAGCCAAATTTACATCTTTATTGTGAGGGTTGATTTACAGAATTAATTTATTTTAGCACCGGTTGTAGTATCTAATTGCTCAATAAATGGCAAAAAAAAGTGTGTTAGTGTAATATTCTTCTGAGTGGGTTGAGAACTTAGCAGAGCAGTTGACAGAAAAGAGAACTTTGATGGATGTCGCTGATGAAATAACTGACCGAGGAACTACACTGCAAGACAAAAAAGCTCACTTCATAAACCGAGAAGTCTTGAGGGTTTTACCTTGATTTGTTGAAGAGAAGTATTATTGAAGAAGTAATCTGTTGAAAAATGACAAGCATTTTATATCACACCTATACCTGGATAAATGTTTATTGTGAGTTATAAAATTTTGATCCAAACATCTCCAGACAGATCACATTCTGTTTATAAAAACTGATGTTCATGAAACATGATCTCATTTTTAGGGAATCCTATGACACAGGCAGAGTATGTTGTAGTCTTTTTTACAAACCCTAAACCAACTGAAAAACAAGTTGAAAGTTCACTCCATAGCCACTCAGTAAAATTAATTAGTCCTTGCTGGGCGTGGTGGCTCATGCCTATAATCCCAGCACTCAGGAGGCAGAGGCAGGAGGATTGCTGTGAGTTTGAGGCTTGCTTGGGCTACAGAGTTGAATTCAGGGCCAGCCTGGACTACAAAGTGAGACCCTGTCTCAAAACAAACAAACAAAATTTGTCCAAGAGTATAAGTTTTCTGGCTTGGATTTCAAAATTCTACTAACCTCACCCAAAATTTTACTGAAAGCACTGCCCAATGAAAAATAAGAACATTCAATCTCTTTTTGTTAAAAGAAGACATTAGATAGGAAAATGTCAACAAGGAGCTATAGATAATGGATTCATAGATAGAATGAGTTGGAAGATTTTAAAACCTCACCCTCACATTATTTTCCCTGAATATGACTTGTTAATGTGCAGTAGTTGGAAATCTGATATATTTGCATTTAAAGATGTGATAGCTTGTGAAATCATTAAGCTATGTAGCTGACTAGTAAATATCTAAAAAAGAAAGTCATAGGGCCGGAAGGTTCGCTCAGTGGTTCCAGTGCCTGCCTCGTAAGTGCAAGGTCCTGAGTTCAATCCCCAGTAACCACATACAATGCTAGGCATGGAGACTCACGCCCACCAGCCATCAATACCACATACCACAGTGCCAGGCATGGTGGCTCACACCTGTAATCCCAGCACTCGGGAGGCAGAGACAGGAGGATTGCTGAGTTCGCGGCTTGCCTGGGCTACATAGTGAGCTCAGAGCCAGCCTGAACTATGAAAGCGAGACTCTGTCTCAAAAAAAAAAAAAGTCATAAATGACTCTTTTAAAGTTCCATCAGTGAAGTGTATTGTATACTATTCCTTTCTACCTCTCAAAACTGCAGGTGGAATCACCTTGGCCAGTCCAGTGATTGATGGCTCATTTCATTCAGCAACTCAGGTAAAATGCTGAGAATACTCCACAGCCTTTTGAATTGCAATATGAAAGTGGTCATCGTTGCATGGAAAATGGACTCTAGATTCTAATTCTACATATTACATGTCCTTTAGGTTTTCTCTTAACATGTCTAAACTACATATCATAACTCTCCTACATTATTTTCTTCCTCAAGCTTGACAACCCAAAGTTTCTCAACTTGATACTTTATTATAAATAATATTATTATAAAATCGCTACTCAGAAGTTTGGTTCATTATTGCCACAATAGACTCTTTCAAAAACTGAGTTTTTTTTAATTTGCAACCTATCTATTTCCAGTCAATGTTAGTGACTTCAGTCCAAAAATATTATTTTCACTACTTCCAAATCCCTCAGGTCAGCTAAAGGCTGTGCTCCACACTATCTTGTCCCTGGCACTCAGCATGATGGAGGAGTTGCCATGTGAATTTTTGCCGGATGGGTTGTAGGGCTTTTGAAGCCATTAGCTCCAAGTAGTGCAAGTCACTTTCATTGCAATTCCATTAAACAAACCGTGTTAGATACCCTAAGCCAATTTCAAAGCTGGATTGCAAGGAAAAAATCCTAAGGTAAGTCAAGGATAGGCAACAGAAGACTACCCATCGAAAGAGTTGTTATGAAAGCCAAGAGGTGAAAACATTTTAAACAGGAGAATGTCATTAGCAATAACAAAGATTGGTGAGAAGTAATGTGGGCTGAACAATTATAAAGAAAATGAGAAGCCATTTAGTAGTTCTTGGGAAACAATAAAATACTACAATCTTGAAATACTACATGATCTCAGCTTCATTAGTTCAAGTGTATATTTTCTTAAATTGTCTAAAACTTTTCATGTATCTAACATGAACTCTTCTATAAACTCAGGTATCTAATATGTGGAAATATGTTTTTTTTTTATTTTCAAATAAAACAGGTTCAGGTCCCACTGGGAGATAATTAGGGAATCTCATACTGAGTAATGGAGATTCTCACTTGCCCTGAGCTGTGGTGGAACTCTGACAACCCATGCAGGCAAAAGGAAGCCCAGATTCTTCAACAAAAATTAGCGTGTTATGGTTACCATAGCAATAGCCACACTGTCCTATGGGAAAAGAAGAAGCCCAGTTCCCCACGGGCCACTAACCAAGTGTGGACCCAGGACCTTGGAAAGCTTTCCGTGCTTCCGAAGGCTCATTCTACTACCTCAGTGCTGAAACCACACATAGGTTGGCTTTTCTATCTGGAATTTCCTTCCTCTGTGGAGCTCTGTCTCAGAGAACTGACCTTCTCTATTACAGTAAGGCATATTCACTTACTGCCTTTTTTCGTTTCCAACTAAGAACTGTTGCCTTCTTCTTCCTGTGAGTCCACACCACTTTGATTTGATCTGCGTTAACTTTTAAAATTTGAGTCCCGGAAAGTTGTATCTCATCTCCTTTTCTACATGGCAGAACTCAATGCACAGCCTTCTTGAAGTTGTTTGCCCCTACCGAGGTCTTCTACATGGGGGACAACAGGAGGATGGTGCTTCCATGAACTCTAAATGAATTTATTCTTCTAAATGTGACCCTGTGAACTTGCCGTCACAGCTCTCTCCTGGGGAAAGCAAAGCAAAGCAAAGCAAAACAAAACAAATCAATGAACAAACCAAAGCCTATATCAGCCTGGGCTCCTGCAGTGCCTCCAACTAAATGTTGTCAAAAGGATTTCCCATTAGTGATTGTTATATATTTTATAATTAATGTTTTAAAATATAGTATTTTCCCAAATGGGAGAGTAAATTTAAATTTCAAGATGCACCACAAAAATCCATTTTCTGAGTAAATAAGTGACTATTATGTATCCATTATTTCATACTGTTTATAGATTTAAACAATGCTGGAGCACCCCTTGCAGGCAAAATTATCTGAATTACCTGAATTACCAGTAGCTCCAACATCAGCAGTTATTTTACCAGTTGGGCAGAGTCTGTGGAAATTAACCCAGGCTGACCAAGACACTGCAATATGTCTGGGGTCCTTTTTCCCTAGAAAATGAGTGATAAAATATGATAAAAAATTAGATAAAATACCACCCGCATGATCATAGGATCAGAGAGGACAACAGAATGAGCAGAGATCAGTATCAAAGGAATACTAAGGACACAAAAGCACCATGGGAAATGCCAGCACCAGAAACTACTTGGCAGACTCAGACTGAGCTCTAGCATTGCACAAACCAACACACTTTCCTCATTTATGAGGAGGGAACAAATAAACACTGAGGTGAATCACAAGAAAACTTCCGGACACATGGCTGTGCTGAGATGTAAAGGTTCCACATGGATTGAATGGGACAAAGTATCCAGTGGCTATGTGCAATAGGTCAGGAGGCAGGGGCAGGTTCTTACCACAGAGGAGTAAGCCACTGGCCCAGTTCTGCCCTCTCAGGTGGAGCAATGCTGTGTTTGCTGCATGGTTTATACAAACCTGACTTGAACAACAATCTGGAAGAAGTGAGAGAGAAACCAGAATGACTCTAAACAGTCTATAAGCAGTATCCTGTTAGCTCAAAAATGAGGGGTCAGAGGTAGACAGGCACAAGCTGTGACCACCCATGAATGTCTCAAATTTTAGAATATTGCTGTAAGGGACACATGGCCATTCATGCTCCTCAAAGTACTGCCTCCACTCCACACGCCCTCGTCTCCTCATTCTTTCTATTCTCTGGGGACAAATTTTACCCTATTTAACATAGGTGGCTCAAGCAGCCCAGATTTCTGGACCCTGCGCCCTCAGACTCTAATGAGAACTGTGTTGTTTGTCAACAGCCACCTCCTTCCCTCTTCCCCGCCCCCTGCACAGCCACGCCCCCGCCCCGCCCACTGGGTTTTGGCTGATGAGTTCTCCTGAGCCTCTCTCTGCCATTCCCTCCTAGCTCTTGGGGCTCTTTTTTTCTCCTGCTTTCCTGAGTTTATTAGCCTGAAATCACTCTCCTGCATCTCTCTGAAGCATCTTTAATCTAATCTTCTTTGTAATTCTGAGGTGAGGGTCATGTATAGATATGGTTCATGAAAACAATAGATTTTCCAGAAAATATACGCCCACGTTGGGTGCCCCAGAAGCCCACCAGGGCTAATTTGGAAGTCTGTCTCCCCCCACCGTTCAGCCAGGAGAGCAGCAAGACGGTTCTCTGGAGCCGGTGCCCTGAGGAGCCCTGTGGAGTTAACACCTGCTGCCTCTTTAAACAGGGGCGGAATGTCAGAGTGTGCATGCGTGTGTGTGTGTGTGTGTGTGTGTGTGTGTGTGAGAGAGAGAGAGAGAGAGAGAGAGAGAGAGAGAGAGAGAGAGAGAGAGAGGGAGAGAGAATTACATTGCTGCTGCCTCTTCCTTCTGCTAGCCTGCCGCCGCTGCTGCTGACACAAAATCCAATTCCAGAGAGCTGACAAATTCTATTTGACTTTCACAAACACCCGCCGCCTTTAAGTCTCCCCCGTGCTAACAATCTCAGAATCCCTGCGTGGGAGAGGGTGACCGCCCAAGGGACAGAGCAGCAGGATGCAGGCGGCCAAGCAGGAGCCCGGGGCCCCACCTGCAGGCTCCCACTGTCCTGGGATCTGACTTGCCAGCCTTAGGGAAGGTCGCCTGCAGTGTCCAAACCTCTGTCAGCCCATCAGGGAGAGGAGAAATGAGAAGAAGTGAACAGAGAGATAAAGTTCAGGGATCAGAAGCGACAGTTGACATCATCTGCAATATGGCAGAATGAAACTCATTATCCCGTAGAACTAATAGACACTAAAACAATTCATTTGTCCTAGCCCCTTCACCATTGTGCAGTGCAAGCTGAGGGGAAGTCGTTCTCAAAGTCTGTGGTCGCCAGCGTATCCGGGAGAGCCCGTGGGCAAAGGCAGTTTACAGCAATTCACTGCTAAGCGGTCTGGGGTAATGTTCAGTATCGGTACTTTCTAAAGTTCCTTATGTTACTACCGCACAGCTAAAATTTAAACACAACACTTGGTCACGATCACACGTACACATCCACATGGAAAGAAGGCAGGCTCTGATATCTGTCCTGAAGGCCAGAGCCAGTTCCCGAATGCCTGTCCCTCAAAACACAGCTAATCCAAAGTCACTTCTGCAACTTCCGAGCGAAAGTGTCTCTGGCTCAGCTCCCTGTAGCCAGATGTAACACTACCCTCCTTAAGTCACCCAGGCGTTTGCCACATTTTAATACCTATTAAAGTGAGTCATTTGCGTCCCATATGCAGACTGCCCCAAACTGCAAACTTTAAACACTTAAATATTGTTAAAATACCAACACCAGCACTACTCGGTCCATTTGACTAGAAACTTAGTGTTTTCCACAAGGAAACAGACACTACCTTTCCTCACCCCCTTTCCCTTTTCACTCCCCTTTCTACCAACCCTCTTTTCCCTCTGATTTAACGCACCCCAGTTACTCTTTTTCCCCTCCTTTCTCTAATTTTAAGCTCTTTTATCACATATCTTCCTCAAATTCCTTCTTCTTTTTCCTTTTATTTTTCCTTTCTCAAAGGAATTGGACACTCTGAACCTATGGCCTACGCAGCCAGCAACAGTTCTGAAATCAATGAGTGCGTCTTCAAGGACTCACTATCTGGGATTAGTTTTTCTCTTCTCTTACTGGTGTTGGGTTGATGGTGAGAGACCTACGCATGGGTGAACTATTTCCTCCAAGGATGAAGATCAGTTCCCTTGTCTTAGTCTCAAATTTGTTGTCCTTTTTCTAGCGTCTTCTAGTGCACCAGTCACATTGTGTCCTTTGCCACAGATTCCCTTGCCCACCACGTACCACCTTCTCCTTTCTGCTCCCCGACCTGCTCCTGCTCCAGCTTCATCTTCACTCTCTCACGCTCATGCACGCGCTCACACACAAACTTCACACATACTGGACACACATGCACACACTTGTCATGCAGTACACTGAGTTTTAAATCCCATTACTCTTCTCATTCGCACCTTACGTCTTTTTCTTCATCAAGGCAGCTCTTGCCTGGATGCCAGGGATGAGTAAGAGTCTGGCCAGCTTTTGAATGATTGATTGATTGATTGATTGATTGATTGATTGATTTTTTATTTTATTTTATTATTATTATTTTTTTTTTTGCTTTTTGAGACAGGGTTTCGCATTGTAGTTCAGGCTGGCCCTGAGCTCACTATGGAGCCCAGGCAAGCCGCCGCGAACTCAGCAATCCTCCTGTCTCTGCCTCCCGAGTGCTGGGATTACAGGCGTGAGCTACCACGTCCAGCATTGTGTTATGCGGTGTTGGTTGGTGGTGGGCATGTCTCCACACCCAGCATTATATGTGGTTACCAGGGATTGAACTCAGGTCCTTGCACTTGCGAGTCAGGCGCCGGAACCACTGAGCTAACCCTCTGGTCCTGACTGATTGATTTTTGAGACAGGGTCTCGCTTTGTAGCTCAGGCTGGCCCTCAGCTCACTATGTAGCCCAGGCAAGCCTGGAACTCAGCGATCCTCCTGTCTCTGCCTCCCGAGGGCTGGGATAATGGGTCTGAGCCACCATGCCCGGCCTGGCCAGCTTTTTTAAAAGTCCTTCCTGACCTCTGCTAGCACTAAGGACGATGGTCTTACCCACACAGCTGTCTCAATAGTACCTATCTCAACATGTAACCACTAACATACATTTAGTAAGAGTATTTTCCTATTGCTTGTCTGATTAGAATGTAAACTCCAGAGGAGAGAAGTTTACTTCTGCTGCTTCTTTAGTCCCAGCTTCTTCCAATTCAGCATTGAGAAAACTTTCGCTGGTGTATGAAAGGCGAGTGTGGTTCACATTGTCTCTGTACCAGACAGTATTCTAATCACTTTCTATGATTGACTAATTTAATCCTCTAAACCTGAAAGATTGCTGTTATTACTATCTACATTCCATAGAAGAAATGAAAAGCTATTCAAGTTTCCACAGCTAGTAAGTGATAAAAACAATGTTGAAATCTGGATCATCATACTCCAGATCCTATATAGAAATAAAAACAGTCTGCTATCTGCTGGAGGCCACAACCAGGATACAAACACCCATCTACCTATCCTGTGTGGCCTAATGAAACCCTATTGCTATATTCAAGTGGGAAAATACCCAACTTGAGTCTCCATAGCTGAGTGTAGTCCCCTACTTTAAGCAGTCAGAGGAGTCATCACCAATTACCTTTTATTTCAGTGCAAAAATGCTCTTATTAACAAAGTGCTGGACCAAATATTTCTCACACCCTTTGAATATTTAAAATACCACAGCATTAATATTGGGTTTCACTGAGATGCAATTCCCTGCCAAAGGTTTTAACCTTTATCCTACTAAAAATTTAATTCAGCACTACTCATCAATAACCTAGTATTTAAACCATAGGGTTATGTATTTATAATTAGCATGGATTAGATATTATTTTCCATACAATTTGGAAGACAATCAATTTGGAGAGTTACACAGCTGCTCAATAATGCACATGATGATCATTTTAAATTAGTATGTTACCATACCTGTTTAGAAGTGTGGGGAGCAAGACATCATAGTTGGAAAAGCACAGTATGTAAGCAGATAAACCTTTTTCCAGTCCTGGATCTGTCCATTACTAACAATGTCAACTTGGACTATTATTACCCCTCACGAACCCCAGTTTCTCCCTATAGGGTGTAGGAACTATCGGGTCAGCTTTAAAGAGAGATTGTAAAAGTTAAAATGACTCGATTTAGAGAGGCTGGCACATATCAGTGGCTCAATAAATGGTATCCACATTCGTCTTTATTATTCTTTTCATGGTGTGGAAAATATTTATTCATTCTATCAACTGTACTAAAAGAGGAGATGCAATTTTGGATTTGGGCCTTGAAGATAATTAAGTTTTGGTCTGGTGGATAAGTGGAGAACTTAATGGCCACAGAATACAATCGTGCTAATGTATGTTTCACTCTTTCCACAAATATTTATTGAGTTGCTGTTACGTATCAAGCACTCTCATATGCCCTAAAGATAGATTTAAAATAGTCTCTATGTTCATAGAGTATGGAAGATTTTCACTGTGTCTCTGTAAGAAGTGGTGATGACTCCATGCTGCACTTCCAGATCTTTTTCTTTTATAATTTCAGAAATACAGTTGAGAACAGTACCAATGAAGACTTATAAAAATGCTTGCAGTCATTCCTTTTGTGTCTATACAAAGAAATGCTAAATCCTCCAAGGTGATTCATTCCAGCTTTTCCTTTCTTAGAGTATACACACACACACACACACACACACACACACTCATTATCCTTATGATTCTGTAACACAAATACTAGTCAGCACATTATTTACCCATGCTAGCTTGATTTTCCTTATTATTAAATTTAGTTAATAAAGCTTTTTGCTCTTTCACTTGAAGACAATTGATTTAACAGCAAAAACTATTCAGAGAATGTAGAACATTGCTGGGTCTTACAAACAAATTGGACCTGGGGAGCCCTTTCAAAGAATATTTTCTTCATTATATATGACTTAATAACAAATACTGGAAAGTATTTAAGTATCTATTAGACTTACCTTTTGTCATTCTTTGACTTAGATCTAAGGGAACATTGTTTTAGCACAAAGCTTGTAAGATTTCATGTCTCATCTTGGAAAAGTGGAAAATAATTTTAATTAAGTTTTGAATACATGGCTAGAAAAAACTTATTTTGTTTTCAGTTTTGTTATATCAGGACACATAGCAGCAATAACAAATGTTTGCATAACTCTATTTAAGTCTGTTATTTGTTTCTACCCCAAAAATATCTGTGGACTTCGACAAATTAACAATACTCAGTACATTTGCATTGTATAAATGAGTATATTTACATTCTACATGTAACACAAATCCATTATATATTAAAGCACAAGAGAACGTAGTCACACCTCAAGTCTTAAGGCTGAATAAAGAACATTGTAATCTCATTATCCAATCAGAATCCACTCCATATATGCGATAGTTACATGGTGGAAGTGTATTACAGAGGAGGGAATTACCAAAAGACAGAAAATATCTGAAGAATGTTTTAGGACCCAGGCCTGTGATTAATTGCAATAGAATAGACAGAATCCCAACCAAATTCCTAACAACTATGGTGTAGAACAGAACAAATGAACAATAAAACATTAACAATTACCATTGTTCAGGGTTCCTGGACTTTTTTTTAATATGTCTCACTTCCCCCTCTTGAGTAACTAGAAGACAATTAGATATGCTTTCTTAATAGAGCTTCTAATAACTTAGGAGAACCATGATAGTTACCAAAATAAGAAATGTTAGCAAACACACTTTCCCATCTCCAAATGCCAGCCTTGAAAAACATATCCTCCCTCAGAATTCTCATGCCTTCTCTCCCAAACATCAGGCTTCCTCAGTTAAAACCAGTTCATTAAAAAGATAGTAGGAAAAAACATCAGTGATGTTAGGATCGCTCCATATTTGTATTCTGTTCTGTTTGCAAGAAAAATGTGGGAGCTGGTTTGAACATTCTGTATTTCTGGAATTGAAAACTAAGATACACTGAATAATTCAGATATGTTTAATAAACAATTCCATTGACACAGCTAAAAATCAATAGGACAGAGGCATGATTTTCAGTCATAAATTCAATGTTTTGCTTTAAAATAACAGTGAGATTGATGTGTCTAAACACTGAGCTGCCAGGCTGGGGATGTAGCTCAGTGGCACAGGCCCTGCCTATTAACACAAAGTCCTGAGTTCAATCCCCAGTACTACCAAAAAATTAATTAAGCTCCCAAAAAGATATTCTAAATTTCATTGTGAGTTGAGGCTAATATGACTTGTGTGATGAAAGTTACCTTTATTCTCATGCTGTTGTCCTGTGGAAGATGACATCAAAGCTTTTCTTAGATGAAAACCTACTCATCAGTTTCCTAGATCCATTAGGATTTCCATAGTGTTGTAAATGAAAATAATAATCTTTAAAGTGATGTACTTCACCTGACTAGGCCACGAGTTCTTACGGTTAACATGTAACATGTTCTTGGGGAAATCACCACCCGATTATCTGCAGATCCATTTCTTTCTCACCCACTCAAGGAATAATATCGGAATGCAAGCGAGTGACAAAACAGTGTAAAAACTGCTGTCGAAGTGGTCATGAAAGGTATGTTATTACAAGCACTTGCGTCTTAATTATTATTATTAAGCAGCATTATATTATTCCTCATCCCAGATCAAGACAAGGCAGAGGAGCACGTCAGGGTCACTTGAAAGAATTTTCATTTGTCACATAACACTTGTGTTCTCTGTCCTTTTAGGAAGTGACAACCAACAATTAAACCTTCGGATACTAGTGGAGTAACAACAGCCTTTTGCTTTCACTCAGTATCGCTCGAAGTTCATCCAGAGAAACTCTTGCAATTGTAATAATACTACTGACTCCAGAATTGCATTGTTTTAGTGCTTTATAATTTTCCAAGTACTTTCACGCCTATTACACTTGACTCCAATATTCTTCTTATGTGCTCAGTAATTCCCATTTCCCAGGTAAAAAAGCTGACTGAGACTCATAAAAAATATATTGCTAATATGAAAACTTGTGTTTGCTGACAACAAGATCCTCTGAAAGTTACAATCAGGGAAGAGAACACTTGGGTGCAATCTCAAGTAGCATCACCTTAGCCACCAAGTCAGAAATCTAGAGTGAACTGGGATTGTAGTTCTGATTGGCTTGTTTTGCATCCTGTGTTAATTAACATATAACCCCAAGTGAACATACAGACAGGGAACTATCAATGGTTTCTTTTTCTCCTGCTGAGAGGAGGACACCAAATCATCATTACTCATAGTAATTCCTAATTTGCAAATAGAAATATGAGCTCCTAGTTACGTAACAACATCATTCTAACCCTGAAAGTCAACAGTTACGCACGGGATTGTTTTGATTTTCCGCTAGTCATTATACAAGCCAGTTTTATGGTTATGATTGCACAGTTCTTCCAAAGAAAATGAAGACAGGAACTAGAAAAAAAGTACGTCTGAAACCAGATTGTTAACGCTGGTTCCTTACAAAAGAAAGGAAATTCCAATAGGTTATATCACACTGGAATTCAGACTACATGGTAGACTTCTCAGATCGTGACAAGTCTTGAGGACAGACTTTATTTTTTCCTGCTTATCTAAGTGTTTCTCATTCTCTCTCTCTCTCCATATGTAATTGTACATTCCATGACATTCAGAGGGACAGGGCAAAATGCATCGCTTCCCTGGCAGCAAGCACACCCTGTAAATAAGTCTGCAATTACTGCCTGAGAAGATTGGGCCTCACTCTTGCAATATTTTATCTGCTGGATAGGCAATTCATTACAACAGATATCTAACATTTTAATCACTCTGCCAAACCACCATCTGTTTCCATCCCAGCCTCCTTCCAACCCTAAACATCCCCTTATACCTCCTGCCACAGCCCCAGCCAGGCTTTGCTACGGGAACGGACAGCTTGTGAGTGGGAGGTCTGGGGGCTGTGCAATAACTCATCTTTTGGTCATGACAGAACAAGCTGCTGGATGCTGTGAATATGCATAGCAGGTCTTGCTGGGCAAAATTCTGGCTCCGGAAAGAGGATGGCTCCCATTTGGTGGAAACAAATGTTTCTTTCCTGTTCTTCTACTCTGTTCAAAATGGTTACTAATCTTTTTAGGAAGTCTAAGAAATATTTCTGAGCTCAAAAGCAAGCTCCTTGGGTGAAAGGACCCCAACTCCTGTGCTCAGCACGTAAATCAATATCACATTCCAATTTATTACTAATAATATGAGTATCACTTAATTCTATGTTCATACTATGAATTAGTACCATACCATGTACACTGTCTCATTTTAATTTATAAAGTAATCTCGCTCAGCCGTAAGATTTGTCTCCCTTTCTCAGGCGAGTCAAGTAATGCTCAAGTGGCTTACTGAACTCATTCATTAATAGTCACAGCTATTAGAGGGTGGTGACTGGATACAAATCCCTGTTTCTTTGTGAAGAAGTTACCTGTTTTAATGACTGTATTACCTGCCAAACTTCACAGTGCCATGGAGATGTTAGCAAATGAGCTGTCATAGGTGACAGTTTTATGTCATAGCTATAACTTACAATATTTATTCACTTTTTCCTCATTACAGCTGATGAAGATTTGGGGTTTTTTTTGTTGTTTTCATTTTTAGAAAATAGCAAAAATGGAACAGAAAAACTAAAGCCAGAAAATAACAATTTCATTCAAAAACACTCAACAGAGTAACAGTAACAGAATATTTGGTCCCCCCAGAATAAAGATTTTTCTAAACAGTATCTAGTGATGAATGCTTATCATTGAACTTGGTAAGTTAGTCAGATCTTTTTTATTTGATGTTCAGGTCACAGCCTTCTTCCTTCCTTGTTTCCTAACCGATGGGTATTTCATTTGTCCATGGTCAGCAGAACTTTGGAGCTGTCTCATAATCTACCATGTTCTGGATTCATGGAATTGTTAGGTCATATAAACCAAAGGAAATATATGCAGAACCCAATGCCAAAAGGAAGAATGTGAAGATCTAGTTAAAAAAAAATATTGTTAGAAAATTGAAAACAATGTTAATGGAGCATTATTCAAAAACAAACAAAAACAAGAGTCCTTCTGAGTTGGAAGTCCTCTACAACTTCGCAGTTTCATCCATGAACTTGACCCTGACTGTATATCTGTCAGAGTCTGAGTTTCCACAAATGTTCTATTTTTCTCCATTATTTTCTTGTTATTGAACCAGAGTACAAAGAGTACTGAACTTGGAGGCTACAGCCTGAGCTCTTAGATTAGGCTATAGCAGTTAGGGGTCATAGAGGAACAAGTGTATACCTAGATGATAAATGAAGGATTTACAAGGAGGCTTACTTACAACGACTGCCTGCAGGGTCAGGGGCGAAGCAAGGTGACATGGCCCTCTGAACGCTGCCGAGCAATGGATCTTTCAAGAGTGGAGGCCAGGAGCTGACTGCAGGGTGCTGAGCAGCTCTGCACTGGGACACTGAAGAACCAGAGATGCAAACCTAGAGTCTGCCCAGGAGGCCTGAAGGTTCTCCCGAATTTCTGGAGACAGATGTCCTAAGGTGCTGGTGAAGACTGGCACTCTTCTAAGAAAGCAGAGCTGAGGTACCCCCTACCTTCCCTTTTTATTCCTTTGCAACTGTAAACCTATTGCTTGGTACCACCCACATCAGAGGCGGGACTTCCTTGTTCAGTCAGTCAGTCATCTAGACTCCCCTAGAACAGGGAGAAGCCAGTAGCTTGGTGATTCATACTTACAGCTAACTGCCATCACTCACTGTTAAGTGGCCCTGTGACTTTAACTTCATCCTTTACTCTCTGATGCTGAGGGCCCCCCAAAATTCTTGAATGGACTACATCATTCATAAATTTCAACTATAATCAAACTAGCCTGCAGCTAGAAGCCCATCTCGTCCGTTTTCACCCAGTACTCAGTTAATCTTAGCTTGTTTCCATTTCCTCTTCTGCCAGTGCAACTCTACACACATCAGCCTTCACGATGCTTGTGCCACAGTCAGCCATCGTCTTCATTCTCCAGCCTCAGCAAGGTGCAGAGGAAGCGAACCTCACACTCCACTTTGGAGGGCACCCGTGCTCATGCCAGCCTTCTCACTGACTCCAGGGTCCTCCGTGGGTTAAGATTGCTGGATTTTAGATTGTTGGAAAGAGGGAGGATATCTTTCTGGCTTGGTATTCTGCTAGTTTGAATTTTAAATGCCTCCCCCAAACCACAAGTGTAAAAAACTTCGTGCCAGGTTGTCACTACCAGGAGGTGTGAGGACACCAAGAAATATATTGATAACTAGACATGGCTCCAGATTGAGCTTTTGACTATATGAACAGCAAAATGAATGAATGAATGAATGAATGAATGAACGAATGAATGAAAATTCCCTTGGCGTTCATAATACTGCTCAATAGTCAAACTGAAATCTGGCTTGAAGAAAATGCATTCTCCCTGCTGACTCTATGGTCTAAGCTCAACTCTTGCCCAGACGCCACAGAGCACTTGGGTTATTGTATTAAATATCTACCATTGTGCTTCTGCGTGTTTTTGTCTGTGTGCTTTGCCGTATTTACCTAAAATATTTCAACCATGGCTCTGAAGACAGTCACTGATACCAGAAGTAAAAATAAGGAAAACTGAGAATCATGATAGAAAGTGAGAAATTTTTGAAAATCACTGAAATCATTAAAGAAGGAAATAATTGCAAAACTTCTTAATGTCCAGGAAAAAAGAATTTATAGGTATAATTTAGAGGCCTGGAAGCCAATTATTTAGTTTTTGCATTATTTCTTCTGGGAAAAATATGTTCAGTTCCTGAAATTTTCAGTGCTGGAACATGGATTAGGATTGAACTGATCTCAACAACCTAAGTATTATTGTAGCAGCGAGTAGAAAGTCTTTAGGTCTTGGGTGTGGCTCTCTGAGGGACACTGTGGAATCCTGGGATCTTCCTTTCTCTTCTCTCTTCCTGGCCATGAGGTAACAGTTTTATTTCTCCCATAATACACTGCTTCTCTAGAGGCCTAAAAGCAATGGGAACAAACTACCAAGGTCTGCAGCTTCTGAAGCTCTGAACCAGAATAACCCTTTTTCTCTTTTTAAGCTTATTGCCTCAAGTATTTGTCATAGTAATAGAATCTTAACTGACATGTCTCCAAATTTCCTCCAGATTTCCTCTGAAATTTATTTGCTTGGAAATATACATGTCTTGATTTTCTGTAACTGTGAATTTTTTTAATCATGAAAATAAATAAAGCCATACTGAAATTCCTTGTTTATATGATAGAATAAATCTCATCTTTAAAACACAAACTCTATTGTGTGAAAAGTGGCAGTGAGGAGAACTTGTCCTTATTCTCTCCTACAGTTTCCTCCCTGAGAATTCTCTACTGAAAAATAAAGAAGCCATTTGTTTTCCTGAGTCTGTGATCAATAACATTATTTTCTTTCCAACTGTTCTCGGGACTTTTTAAGTCTCTCCACTCTCCATCCTCATCAGCAACACCAGTAACACCCTACTCAGAGGATTCAATAATTTCCCTCTTTGAGTGAGGACCTTGCTACATCGAACATTAAAAATTGCTGAATGTCGCCTGAGTCCAGAGGAGGGACTTTTACAGATATTTACTACATATTCCCTCAATGAAGAGCTCAAATTACATTTTGGGATAAATTTTCTTTATTGCTACTACTCCTATAACATGTACATTTTTTCTCTTTATTTTTTACTGTGATAAAATATATACTACTCCAATCATTTTAAATGTATAGTTTAATAGTATTAAATGAAATGACAATTTTGTTCAGTGATCCCCATTACCCTTCTCCAGAAGTCTTATTCTGGAAAAACCGAAGCTCTGTATCCATTAAACCTTCACTCCCCATTTCCTCCTCCCCAAGGCCCTGGCCGTCAGCACTCTACTTTCTGTATCTATGATGCTGAATATTCTAAGTGCCTCTTATTAGTAGAATCATAAAGCAAGGATTTTCTTTTGGTCAATGACTTATTTTACTTAGTCCTTTGTGTTCACAACTCATCTATGTTGTAGAACACTCGAGAAATTTATTTTCCATCTTGACAGTGAATGGCATTCTATTTCACTTGTTCATCACACATTATTATAAAATGATTCACTACGGGCCGGAGGGTTAGCTCAGTGGTTCCGGCGCCTGCCTCGCAAGCGCAAGGCCCTGAGTTCGATCCCCGGTCACCACATACAATGCTGGGTGTGGTGACTCGTGCCCACCAGCCATCAATACCACATACCACAGTACCGGGAGTGGTGGCTCACGCCTGTCATCCCAGCACTCGGGAGGCAGAGACAGGAGAATTGCTGAGTTCGCGGCGGCTTGCCTGGGCACCATAGTGAGCTCAGGGCCAGCCTGAACTACAAAGCGAGACCCTGTCTCAAAAAAAAATGATTCACTAATGGATATTTGGCTGGCTTTCCACATGTGAATTTGGAATTTTAGCTATTGTGAATTATGCTTCTATAATCATGGCTGTGCAGATATATATATTTGAGAATCTAATTTGGTTTCCCATTATTTCTTCTGGGAAAAATATTATCAGTTCCTGAAATTTTCAGTGTTGGAACATGGATTAGCATCCAATTGATCTCAACAACCTAATTATTTTTTACATGTGTACCTAGATGGATCATACGGTAGGTTTATTTTTTTAAATCTTTGGAGAATGACCGTACTGTTTTCCCCGGCAGCTGCACCGTCTGACACAACTGCCCAAAAAACACGTGGGTCGCAATTTCTCCACATCCACTCCAACATTTGTTTCCTAGTTTTTGTTTGCTTGGTTTGCTGGTTGCTTTTGTTTAAGAGAGTCTCAATATATAGCTGAGGCTTGCCTTGAGCCTTGGCCTCCTGAGTCTTCCAGTTACAGGACTATTCGGCTAAGCCTAGTCTCATTTATATTTTTACAGTCACCATCATGTTGGGTAGGACATAACATTTCTTGGTGGTTATAATCTGTATTTCCCTCATTATTTAGGATATTGAGCCTCCTTGTCATGTGGTTTTGAATCGCTTATTCATTTTCTTATGTTTAGGACACAGTAACCAAAAGCCACAATGTAAAGAGACAAGGTTTACTTTGGCTCACAGTTTCAAGAGGCTTCAATCCCTCGTTGGCTGGTTTCAAGGCTGGGCAGCATGGCAGAGTGGCCCAAGAGAGGAAAAGCTACTTATGCCATGGCAAATGGAGAGCAGAGACACCGAGGAAGGACCGGGAAGGGAGATGAAACCTTCCCACCACCAAGTCTCACCCCGCACACCGCAGGCTCTCCAGTCACCTTTCAAAAGCCCCACCTTGGCATGCATGAGTCTTTCCAGGAACATCTAGTTATAAATGATAACACTGCACATTTGCATAGCTTCTTTAGAAATATCTGTTAAGTCTTTCGTTCAGTCTTAATTAGGGACTTTGTTGTTGCTGACTTCTTGGAATTCTTTACATGTTGTGAGTGGTCATAGCTTATTGGATAATGGTTTGTAAATAATTTCATTCCAACCCTGCATGTTGCTTTTCTATTCTGCTGATAGTATCTCTTCTGCATCTTTTAAAAATTTTTGAAATAAACTGCAATCTCTGTGTTATTTCACTATCTGGGCCTTTTATGTCACGTTCAAGAAGTCACAGTCAAAGCCAAAGTGGTGAAGCTTTCCTCATGTATGTCTAACACTTTCAGGTGTACATTGAGGGTGTTGAAAAATGTTTCTTGCGTATGAATATCCAGTTTCATAAGCACCCCAATGAAGAAAAATATCATTTTCCTCACTGAATAGTTGTGGAAGACTTGTCAAAAAGAATTTGACTATGTACTTAAGAGTGTATTTCTGTCCCATTTATTCTTTTCACCTGTTCTGTGTCTCCTTGTTCTAATAAATACCATACTGTTTTAATTACTGTATTTTTTTTTTTTGGATTTTGAGAGCAAGAAGTGTGATTCTCCCTTCCTGAGATATTTTTATATTCCACTTTGTTTCAAAGTTTTCTGTTTCTGAAAAAAGTTGTTACTAAGATTTTTTTTTTTTTTTTTTTGAGACAGGGTCTCGCTTTGTAGCTCAGGATGACCCTGAGCTCACTATGTAGCCCAGGCAAGCCTGGAACTCAGCAATCCTCCTGTCTCTGCCTCCCGAGTGCTGAGATTACAGGCATGAGCCACCACGCCCGGCACTGTGGTATGTGGTATTGATGGCTGGTGGGCGTGAGTCCCCACGCCCAGCATTGTGTGTGGTTACCGGGATCGAACTCAGGACCTTGCGCTTGCGAGGCAGGTGCCAGAACCACTGAGCTAAATCTCCGGCCCTGTTACTAAGATTTTGATAAAGACTATAGTGAATCTATAGGTTACTTTATGTAGTCCTGACACTTTAGCAGTTTTATTGTTTTATATGTATTTTCTTATATTGATGTCAATTTTATTCATAATTATTTATAGTTTTTCACTATACAAGGATTTCATCTCACAGGTTAAATTGATTCTTAAGTATTTTATTCTTTTTGGTGCTACTGTGAGTGGAAATCCTTTCAAAATTTTCTTTACAAATTGTTTATTGTCCATATACAAAATTATAAATTTCTTCGTACCTTGGCATTGCTTTGAGTTAATTGAATAATTCTGTCAAATTTCTTGTTTCATTGCATGTGTACAAAAGTATGTGTGCTCTTTCCTGGTATTAGTGTAGCTATCTTTGTTTTCTGTTGGTCAGTATTTGTATAATCTTTCCCACTTCTTCATGTTTAGTTTATTTTGTTGTTGGGTAAAAAGGAGTCTTTTAAACCACATATCATGAATTGTGTTCTGAAATTTCTTCTTTGATGTAATTTTTTGTTTCTAAATAGAAGTGTTAAGTCCATTCACATTTAAACTAATTACCAACTTTTTTTTTTTTTGAGACAGGGTCTCGCTTTGTAGTTCAGGCTGGCCCTGAGCTCAGTGTGGAGCCCAGGCAAGCCTCAAACTCAGCTATCCTCCTGTCTCTGCCTCCCGAGTGCTGGGATTACAGGCGTGAGCCACCACGCCCGGTATAAATATCAACTTTTTTTTAAAAAAAAATCTTTTCTTTCATTTTCTTATTGGTTTTCTGTGTGTCTTGTAGTCTTTTGGCCCTCATTTCATACTTTTTTGTATTTAAATGATTTTTGTAATTAAATATTCAAATTTCTTTCTCATTTTCTTTTATGCATACTTGGTAGTTATTTGCTTTGAGGTAACAATAACAATTATGTCATTACTATAAAGTTTCACATTCTAAATAAATTTATAGCAACCTATCTTCAATAAAATGAAAAAACCCTTGTAATTCTACAGACCGGGAGGACCCAGACAAAAGCACAAATTGATTTAATTTTTCTATTAGATTCTTATGAAAAAATTACACTTATGCATTGCAATCCCATAAACTAACAATCATTTTAAATAAAGAGGGCTCTTAAAACATGTAAAAGACAAAGTATGGACCTGTGAACAAAAATTATAGTAATGCTAGGTTTGAGATTAATTTTGAAAAATTATTAGTCTCATAAATCATAAGGAAAATAAAAGTGGAGGTACAAATCATTGCATTGCTATAAACTTGTTTGCTCTTATAATTGCCTGTGTATTTCCTTTTATTGAGACCCTTATTTCTTCATAAGGCTTCAGTTATTGCCTAGTACATGTTCTTTCTTTTCAGTTGATTTGAGTCCTTCAACTTTTCCTGTGGAGAAGTTCAAGCAGTAAACTCCTTGAGTTCTGGCTTACATGAGCATGGCTTATTTTAGCCCTCACTTTTGAAGGAGTTTCACTGGATACAAGATTCCTGGTAGACATCTCTTTCTTTAGGTAAATACATTGAATACTCCTATTCATTGCCTTCCAACTTCCAAAGTTTCTAATCAGGAATCTGCTCATGATCTTGTTGAAGATTTCTTGAATGTGATAAGTGCTTTCTTCTTGGCATCTTCAAGATTCCTTTTTTTCTTTGTCTATTAAAAGATTGATTACAATATGCCTCAGGCTGCAAGTCTTCATATCTTCTCATTGTTTCATAGATGTTTTATTAGGTCTTTTATTTAATTGGCATATTTTTCAGTCATGATTTCTTCAAATGTACTCTCTCTCCCTTTCGTTATCTGGACTCTGAGACTTTAGTAACACATGTGTTGGGCAAATTGGGGGTGTTCCACAGATTGATTGCATGAAAATTCACCTTACTGAATGATTTTTCATGCTGTTAATCAAATCGAATCATTTTCACTACCTTATATCTATTTTTGCTCTCGCTCTTCTAAAGCTGAAACCTGCTCTGAGATATTTTGAATTGCTTCATAGAATTTTACTGATCAAAGTTTTCAATTTCAGAATTTCTATTTATGTATTTTAGGATTTTTATCTTTCCTGTTGATATTTTCACTCTACTCTTCTGTCATTTTCTGGACCTCCTCTCTAGCGTCTTCTCATGAGATGAGCTTCTTGCACTGCTGTGTCCAAGTCTTCTTGTAGTCTTGTGCTGTCCGCTGCTGTCCTCTGCTCTCCAGGGTGCTCCAGGAACACGTGCATGATGGTGCTAGGGCCCTGAGAATGGGGAGCTGGCGGTAAATCCTGAGATAATCAATGAAACAAGTTGACATTACCCACAAGCAATCGTGTTTTCTTTCACACACGGCAAGCCTTCCATAGTTCTCACTGCTCCCAAGGAGCTTTGTTAAGTGTGCCAGTTCTCTGGGAGATCGGTCTGTGGGGCTTCCTGTTTCCCTAGCTTCCTATAATCTCCTTCCAATATTTATCAGTGTTCCAGGTTAATTTAAATATCTCTGTACATCCACCATCTCCGTGATTAGCTTGCAACTGACCCGAGAAGAGCTAAAAAGACTTCGGTGGCAAAAGAGCGTCCCTTGATTAGAGCAGGATAACAGTAAATGTTTGTTGAGTGAATGACGGAGAGCGATTATCAGGCTGACATGTTAAAACAGGAACAACTGGATTTGAATCTTATCGCAGCCGACCTCTCTTTTCTCTATACTCTCTATGCGCCTTTTTCAACTTCTGAGTCTATCAGAAGTCGAGTAGAGTCTGTTTCTTTGAGATCGTTCATCTGACCTGTTCATCGGTGTTAAGTGGAAATTTATCAGAGCCAAGCTTTTAAGTCCATTAGAAGTCTCCTTGCTTGTCTCAAAGCCGGGAGCAAAATAAAAGACAACATCAGTCCCGCAGCCCTGGCCTGTGCTCGGAGCTGCTGCTTCCAGAGCGCAACGGCAGACTGGCCTCCGGAGCTGCACCAGGCCCTGTGCAGTGGCAGCAGACCGTGCAGCGTCTTTCTCTGGATGAGTGGGCTGCTCTGAGCTCCGCCAAAGATACCAGCTGAAAAAGAAGCTCACGTTTACACTGTTCCCCTTACATGTGCTCACTACCTATGCCTTTATAATACACTTTTTAAAAAACACTTTTTAAAAACAACCACCTTGACAGGCCAGACACAGCTCACTAACCTGGAAAATTTGTTTTAAAAATACAAATCCCCTGTACCATCGGTAGAGAATTTCTAAGCTAAAGGCCCCCAATTGTATTTTTCCAACGTTCCCTACATGATTCTGAGGTACAGCTGAAGTTTAGAATTTCTAGCAGCCTGTGACAGACTGCAAAGCAATTGAACATCGTTTATCGTTTCATTTTGTATTCACAGATGTAGCAAAGAATCATATCCTTTTTCAGAATGAGAGCACGAACCCTCCTGGACGTCTGAGTTCAGCATGAGCCTTCACTTTTGTCTGGAGTTGTAAGACACTGAACACCCTCTGACTCCCAGCCCAGGCTGTCCGTTCTTCGTGTCGGAAGCCTGACTGCTGCAGCTGGAAGCATACTAAACTAAGGAGCGTATGGCCTTATCACTTAGGAAAAAAGCAAAACAACCCACAGTATTTAAACCAGAGAGTGAATCATATGACATCATGGGGAATTTCTGTTTTGTTTTTCTTTAATTTTTATCTTTATTGGTACATTGTATATACACATATCATGATCACACTCAATATTGAGAATTTGTACCAGTATATGACACAATTTAATTCTCATTTTTCCCATTCCCCTACTCACCCTATAACCTCCACCCCCTAAATATATAAGTTTTGTTTACCTTTTTTATTACCGTCACATATTTTCTTTATCCCGCATTACTCACACCTGCACCACATTTCCCTCTGAATATTTTCTATTTCATAACAACCTTCATACATTCTGGAACACATTAACATCTTCAGCTTTTTCATACCAGAGAACAGATACAATATTTACACATCTGTGACCTCTTTGTTTCACTAATGAGTATGTCCTGAAGGCACATCCACTGGCGTATAAATGTCTCAAACTTGTCATTCTTTAAGGTAGAGTAATACTCCATTTTGTAGAAAAACCACACCTTCTTTATCCAGTCTTCAGTTGATGGGCATTTGGTTTGTTTCTGGGAATTTTATTTTAAAAAATTCCTGAGAGTCATGAACTAAGAGAACTGAAGTTCACTTAGAAGTATCAGAATATTATTTCTCCCCCTATCTTTCTTCCTCTTCCCTTTCCAGGTTTCCACCTTCTTTTCTGTCTCCCAAAGATTTAGACCCACTATCTGTGCAAGCGTGTTGCATCACATAGTCTTGTGTAAGGAGGAGATATGATGGAGTGGATACACATCACGCTGTTGGATCAGAACCTCTACTGCCTTATGAAGAGAAGAGTGTCACCCTGATTCTCAGCACAGAGCCCTCTGTCCACCTAATAACTCCATCTCTGGAGAGAGAATGAGGAACTGATCTGACTGGGCAGAGGGCACAGCTTTTACTGGGTCATAATTTAGTGGGGCATGAGACTATTTGGTCCCAAAGTTCACAGCTTTGTACAGCATATCTTGCTTGGTTGGTCCTTAATAATACTTAGCTTATAAGGACATTCTAACCAGATTCCCTTTCTTCTCTCCTTGCAAACTCTGAACTTATACTTGAATCTGTACATTTGACTATAACCACTGAATTAGCAAGAGATACCAATTTGAATAGCGTTTTCACTCTTTCATGCTCACAGTGGAGATCTTAATTGAAGCACTGAGTCAGGAACGCAATAGAGTGAGTAAATTATTAAAGCTATATATTGTAGAATGGGAAATTTCCAAAGGAAATTTGGTGTGGGAATGTAATGAGGGGAAGGAATAAATATGATTCTGAAAGACAATAAAAGAGCATGTATATAGGGGGTGAGGATGTGTGGGTGGGTAGGGATATGGCTAAAAATGAGAATTAACTTGTGTCATATATTGGTACAAATTCTCCAATGTTATGTGTGATTGTGAGATGTATATAAATTGTACCAATAAAGAATTCAATTTTTTTAAAAAAAAAAAAAACTATATATGTAGGGAAGAAGACTTGGGATGAGTAATCAAGACTTTAGTTTTCACCATTCTACCTCCAAAATATGTCACTGATATCCAATTACAGAGAAAAGAGAATCTTGGATACATGAGGAATGGAGAGAATTCATGAAAAACTTTAAAATAGGATATAAATATTTCCAAATTGGAAGAATATATACTAAGTATTGAAAGCAATGAAAACAGGAAACATTAATCACCTCTACAAACACAGATAAAAAATAAAAGGAAATATCAAATGCTAATCTCTGGGTTATACTCATATTTCTTGATCAAGACCAAGAGTGGAATCCAACAGGGAAGATTTAAGGAGAAATTCTCAGTGAGACAAATGGAAAACCAAGAGAAACCAGTGATCCCAGACCCCCCCAATTATATTGACAATAAAGTGGTAAATTGTGTTCAAATAACAGAGTAAGAAAATGATGGATAAAAGTTTTTGAATTTGACAAAGTGGAGGTTATTGGCAAATTTGACAAAGATAAGTACGAGGAGTTTTAGTGAATAAATTGAATGGAGTGGCCTAAGAAAAATTGTGAAATGAGAAATACAAGCGTGCGCACACACACACATGCACACACACACACACACACACACACACACTTTTACTGAGGAGTTTTTAAGAGAAATTGGAAAATGGAGCATTAATTATATAGGCTATGATGAAAATTGTTTTGTTTTTCTCCCTGTATCAAGATCTGACTGGTAGCTAGACATGGTGGCTCACGCCTGTAATCCCAGTACTCGGGAGGCAGAGACAGGAGGATTGCTGAGTTCGAGGCTTGCCTGGGCTACATAGTGAGCTCAGGGCCAGCCTGAACTACAAAGCGAGGCCCTGCCTCAAAAAAAAAAAAATCTGACCGGTAAATACGTCTTCGTAAGAACATTGCCCACAATTGAAGCATTATACAGAAAGACCTTGAGAATTTAGCAAAGGTAGTAGAAGTGATGATAACAAGAGAAGGAGATTACAATTTGGAGAAACAGGCCTGGATAGTGCAGTAGAGGACCACGCTTAGGATGACTTGTTCACGAGAATCATGCTGATGAATTCTGACCATGCTTAGAGGACGTCCAAGCCTGCACCTGCAATACGTGACTTGACAGGGATATCTTCACAGAGAAGAGCTGTTTGCAAAACCCGGTGAAATGAATACCTTTCCTGTTGCCTAGAATGTGAGTTGCCAATGTGACATTGTTTTCAAGTGGAGATAGCAAATATATTGCACCAAATGTCTATAACATTTTGCTAGGTTCTGTGACCACAGAATAGGTAAAATTTTCCTCTCTGAAAATCTTGCTGTTCAGCACCTCGTGCATGTCAGTACCTTCCTGGTTCTGGATCTGCTACTTGATGTGAGTTCAACACAAGAGGTAGAAAGAAATAAAGAAAATCTCCCAAATTGATATCTTTTCGCTAGACAATAATCACTCTTTAAAATGATCAAAATTGGTGTGAACTATGCTAATCGCATTTATGCAAATGAGGGCTTGCTGTATTAACTACAACATCAAAGGATAACTGTGGGTAATTTGGTAATAGGCTGTAATTACCCTTCCATCTATAGCAAGGGGATGAGGGCAGCTCATGAATTAAACACTGTTACTAAATACTTTCATCTTTTATCAGGCCCTCCTCTTTAACATTGCTCTGAATGTAGCTGAAAAGCTTATTATAAAATAAATATGTAGTTTTAGCACTAGGTTAAGTAGTGGGAAAAATAGATAATAGATAATTATTATATTATTGAAAATTCTTAAAACCTTTCTCCTTCCCTGAGCTCAGTAATGTGTTACAGAAAAGAGAACTTTTTTTTTTTTTGAGGCAATGTCATTCCATGTGTTCAGACTGAACTTGAACTCATCATGTAGGCCAAACTGGCCTCAAACACATAGCAATCCTCCTGTCTCAGCCTCCTGAATGCCCAAACTACAGGTGTACATTACCTTGCTTGACAAGAACGTTCTTGAATTATCACCACTTAAATTTAGAAGTTTACATTTCAAATATTTGATGTGTGTCATTCCAGAAAGCCATTGATCTTTCCCATGCAGTTTTATTTTTTTAAATACAGAGACATTAATATTTGTAATGATTTCTACAAAAGTCTAAGAAATGAATGTGTTTTGTACACACTTAAGTCTCATTCTTTTGGAAGATTTCCAAACTTAGAGAAATGTTGCAAATAAAATAAAAATACATAAATAAACACAACTCAAGTCCCTTCTGGATAATCTGAAATAATCTGTAAGCATGTTTACCCATTATCCTTGAATTCATCAGCATGATTCTTATAAATGCGGATGTTACCCCATGGAATGGAGTGGAGCCATGATAGCAGGAAGTTAGCACTGATGCCATCAATTCTTGACCATTCAGTCCAACACTCTACCAGTTGTCCCAATAATCTGTCTGGTAGCAAAATAGTTCAATGTATGATCTTGTACTACATTTAGTCTCCAAGGCCCTTTAGTCACCTTCAGTTTGGAAGAGTTCATCAGTCTTTACTTTCATAACTTTAATACCTTGGAAGATTAATGAAAATCGCTTTGGAGACTATTCTTCATTTCGGATTTTTCTCATCATTCCTCATAAAAAATACAAATTCTGCTTTTTTATGGGCAGACAGGGTGAGATGATTTTGCACAGTTTTATTCAATCGTAGGATGGTATACATTTAAATCTGAGCCTACACTGGTGATGGCAGTGATGACCTTTCATTAGTCCATTTTTTCTTTCTTTCTCTCTTTCTCCAACATAATCTCTTAAAGCAACTCTCAAGACATCTCCCATGTTCAAATCTGCTTTTTGGAGAATATCACTTCAAGAGATATGAATGCTGCACCCAAACTCTGTCTGTGGACAAAGTTAGGAAATAACTTTATTTACTCCTATAACTCTCTAAATATGTATATCGACCATCTCAGAAGACAGTGCTAGACTGAAGTTGCCCACATCCCAGAATTTATGAATCTGTTAGGCTACACTGCAAGGGGAGAATCATGTTTGCAAGTTATACTGATATTGCTGATTGACTGGCCTTGATATAAGATTCATTCGGATTATTTGGATGGGAATATGATAGGTATTCTGAATAACCAAACCGGAAGGAGAAAAAAAAATGAGACCCAAGGAGAGGTGGCTGCCGAAGGTGACTAGTGAGATGCAATATGAAGAAGTGACAGAAAGTAGCTGGTTTAACAATGGAAGGATGGATCCCACACTGAGGATATCGGTCCCTTCTGGACACTGGAAAATTACAAATGGATGTTCTCTAGACCCATCTGTAATTTAGTCCATTACGCAATTTAAGGTTTGTTCAAAAAGACTTATAGCTGACAGAGTAGTAAGCATTAAATTTGTGTTGATTTAAGTAACTGGATTGTGGTGAGTTTCCAGTAGCAATGGAAGACTAATACTATGGGTTTGTCTTGATCCCACTAGGCCAAAGACAGTATCTCAGTGTTTGTCATGAGCTCCTCTTTTCTGCAATTTATCTTGCCTCTCACACTGACTAAGGTGGCTCCCATTACATGCAATATATTCACCTATTTGGTCAGTCCTGACACCCACTGAGCCAGTGCCTCCCACCCCTGTCTACCTCACCGGACCCCTCCCTGCTCAGCCACCACTCTGACCCCACACACATGACTTCCTTGCTTGACTCTAACTGGTGGTCCTTAGGCTGAATTAATAAGAAAATAAAAATATTCCAAAAGGGAAGGAAGAGAGAGAAAGGGAAGAAGAAAGGAGAGAGGGAGGTCAGCCATACCAAGCATTGTGACACAAAACCCATCAATAGACTCTACAGATGAGAAGTCATTGTATTATATGTCTTTGCCCTAAGATTTCTGATAAACCACGCGTTCATATTCCCTTCTCTAAAGTATAAATTCAGAGTTCTCATGAATTCTCAAATGATACGCCCGAACACAAATAAATTAAAAATGACTGAGATTACAACTATTTAATTAGAATTACAGTGATGATCTAAGTGGCTCTTTAAGAATTTATATACATATACATATACATAAATTTTACAAATTATAAATATATATATCCTAAAAATCTACACCATATCTTCAATACACTCACAACACAGCCAATTTTATCAGATGTTAAAATTTTATGGTCTTTATCTCAGCTTCATCTGAGAGGCCAAGGATTAGGAAAAAGGTACATGAATCCCCATCTCTCAAAGAGGGATAGTAAAATGTGTGTGGAGATCACTACAGGATTGTGAGTTCAGTTTCACTAAATGATGATAAAAAACTTCTGGTTCTATGAGAGTTCAGATCAAAGAAAATGTATTAGCAATTTTCCTGTCACTGGGAAAAAATGCCAGCTACTCAAGATATAAAGGAGGAGATGTTTGTTTTGGCTTAAAGATTCAGCATTCAATTAGCTGACTCTTAACACACACACACACACACACACACATACACACACACACATATGGCCTTAGCAGAAGTAAAACGTTCATCCCATAAAAATAAGGAAGCAGAAAAAGAGGGGACACTAGTAAAATATCCTCTTCTAAGTCATACCATTAGTAGATCATCCCCAGTGAGGGTTCATTTCATAATAGTACATTCAACTATGAACTCAACTACAGGTCAGTCCACGGATGAACATAACCCAAGCCATAATCCAATCACTTTACAAAACCTTACCTCATAACAAGTGAGAACAAGAGGACATTTAGACCCAAATTATCACTGAGACCCAAGAAGATCATTTCCTAGACTGTAATATTATGTATATTATGTACCTATTCCAATTCAACCCTTCCGACCTCTGACCAGGTGTCAATGTATAAAAATGCTCCCTGAGTATGTTCTAATTTAAGTCATAAAACTAAATAAAGGTAAAAGAGAATGTTAGATTCAGATTAAAATGCCTCTGACAACTAGAAACTATTTCAGTCTACTTTATCTCCTCTAAATCTACCTTAGAGATACAAATATCCAAATATTTGAAAAAGGAACACAGAGCAGAGAGAAAGATACTGAATTGACCAATATTCCTATGCACTGTAGACATCGAAGTGGAAAGTGAAACTCTGTATTAGCTGGGTTGGTAACTTCAGAATTATCCCACTGGATTAGACTTTGATCAAAAAAGTGTGGCTATTTATGAAATGAAAAATGACCAGAGGACATCTTTACCTTCCAAAATATGAAGGAAAACAAGTGATTGTTGCCTCAAATTCCCTACATAAGTGAAGGAAAATATGTCCATACATTGTATTTGAATGGACTGTTGAGAAAAGAATAACTTCTTTTTTTTTTTTTTTTGAGATAAGGTCTCCCTTTGTAGTTCAGGCTGGCCCTGAGCTCACTATGTAGCCCAGGCAAACCTCGAACTCAGCAATCCTCCTGTCTCTGCCTCCCGAGAGCTGGGATTTTAGGCGTGAGCCACCACGCCCGGCACTGTGGTATGTGGGTGGTATTGATTGCTGGTGGGCGTGGGTCACCACGCCCAGCATTCTATGTGGTTACCGGGATCGAACTCAGGACCTTGCGCTTTCGAGGCAGGCGCCGGAACCACTGAGCTAAATCTCCGGCCCTGGGTCAGCTTCTCTTAAAAATGCCTCACGTGTCATCTAGTGAAACATGGGTAGATAATGAATAATCATATCTCTGTATTGTTTAGTAGAAGTGGCTCTTGGAAGGTTCCTTCCTTTTTCATTTTGCACATGGATAGGCAAGTAGAATTCTGCCTCATGCTCTAACATCCCACTATCCTAAAAGATGTAATGTAAAGATCTTTAAATCCTGTAAAGGAGAGTTTATGGAAAGAGTTTGAAGAAGGTATTATTTCCAGAACTTTGAGGGCTAATCATATGACACGTTAGCCTTCTCATATTTGAGTGAACTAACACAGATTTCCCTAGCTGGAGCCACTTAAATAATTTTAGAGTTTCTGGGATTGATATTTTTTTCCTTATTCAAATTTACTTTCGTTCTAATGACCAGCATGATCTCTGGAGTGCATTTCTTTCCCCACCTGTATCCTAAAATACTCACGGACCAAAGTACCATTTATAACGTGGAAATACAAAGACTACTAAGAAGAAGAACAAATGGGATAAGAGCTAGGAAGGGATCCAAAATCATAAATGTTCTTGAAGGACCATTTTGTTATATCCTCTATCTTAAGCTTAATAGTCTTAAAGAGCCCTAAGACATCAGACCAGAATAGACATATGAAATTATTTTTAATCTTACAGATAATAATTTGTACCCTTTCATTGAGACCTTGCATCTTTTACTATTTTTTAGCACCATGAATGTTCCTTTATTGGATTCTATGAATTCAGCTTTCTCAGATTCTCATATTGAAATCAGACAATATTTTTCTTTCTGGGTCTGGTTAATTTCACACAATGTTCTTGAAGTTCATGTATGCTGTTACAAGTGATGAAATTTCTTTCTTTTTCTGGCTGATCAGAACATCTGTTTGTCAGTGAGTGTTTAGGTCACTCGTGTGGTTGTAAATTTTTTTTTTTTTTTTTTTTTGCTTTTTGGAGAGAGGGTCTCGCTTTGTAGTTCAGGCTGGCCCTGAGCTCGCTATGGTGCCCAGGCAAGCCGCCGCGAACTCAGCAATCCTCCTGTCTCTGCCTCCCGAGTGCTGGGATTACAGGCGTGAGCCACCACGCCCAGCATTATATGTGCTAACCGGGGATCGAACTCAGGTTCTTACGCTTGCGAGGCAGGCGCCAGAACCACTGAGCTAACCCTCCGGCCCTGGTTGTAAATTTTTGATAAGCCCCTAATGACTGCTGGAGTAGAAATAGTTCTTCAAGATATTTATTTCATTTCTTTGGAATATATGTCCAGATGTAGGACTGTGGATTTTTATGAAGGATAACCTGATTTTCTTGATGAGGAAAAAAATCTCCAAAAATTAAAAAAAATAATATCTAACAGGATATAATTTTAGAAACAGGACACCAAACACATTTCACTGTTCTATAGAATTCCATTCGCTACATCAGTACTACAATTTTTTAAAGACCAAGAGACCACGGAACCTTCTCAGGGATGTCTTTCCTACTGAAGACCCCTGGGAAACCACTGTTCCTTTTACCCATGATTCCTTTACAAGCTCAATATGACATTGAACATCAAGCAGCTGTTTGGTAGGTTCCCCTTTCTATTTAGATTCAAGTCATCAATGAATGCATATGCTAATTAGATTTGACATTATAAAATGATTTGACTTTCCTAAAAAGATACACTTTTCCCCAACACAGGGTCTTTTCATTCACACATGATATCAAGTAAAATTATTTAGAGAAGTGAAAATAGTTGTAAAAATGATGTACTGAAAGGGTAAATAAGAACTCAAAAGAGTAACAGACATTAAGAAATATGAAGAAAACGTTCAAGTAGGAATAGGAAGAAAGAGTGGGGGAGGAGGAAAGGAAGGAAGGGGAAAAGGAGAATGCAAGAAAAGAAATTGAAACAAATCTCTTTTAAATAAGGAGGGGAAAAATGTTTAAGACAGGGAAAGGGATTTGGGGAAAAGAAGATTCGAGATATGCTATGTACAAGCACACATTCTGTATGACGAATGTGATTGTTATGTATATCTAAAGTGTAGCAAAAATTTAACTTTAAAATGATATCCTCCAAACCTTAGGGTTTTAGTTTCCTTTGTTTCTGGGTTTCCAGTGAACACTGGACAAACCTTAAAGATGTAGCAGCTCTGGTGGAGTCAGATGTGATGGCCCATGCCAGTCTCTCAGCACTCTGGGAAGCTGAATCAGGAGGACTGACATTTAAAGCTCAGGCTGTGGAACTTAGTGACTTAGTGAAACACTGTGTCAAAAAAAGAACAAAAGAAACAAGGAAAGAAATGGGAAAGGGGGAGGGGGAAAGGAAGAAAAATAGGAATGAACAAAGGAAGATGTAAAAATTAAAAAACAAAACTATCTGGAAAAGTGGCACCAAGTAAAGGCCTTGTGCTCAATTCCCAGTTACAGACTCCCCCAAAACTCTCCCTGTAGAGTTCTCTTAAACTGCCATTTTAACGTGACAGAGTGAGAGGTGAGACATCCCTTTCATCACCCAGTTACCTCTTTTGTTATTTTCAGTACGGGAATCGAACTCAGGACCTTGCCCTTGCCAGGTTGGCAGCAGCACCACAGAGCTACACCTCTACGCACTTATTGACCCTCTTAACAACTGGGTCACTAAGTTGTCATACATGATGGAGCAGAAAGTATTGAAAAATGCAATGTACATCAGTGAGAACACAGAAACTGCCACTATATCTAAAGGGGGCTTGCCAACATACATCAATCTTATCACAGACAAAGCTTTTACAGTGATTTTAATATAGAAATTAATTTTAGGAAACATATTCCTTAAGTGTAAAAGTCCTAGAGGATCAAAATATTTTTATCTATAAACTAAAAAGTAAACTAAATAAACTAAAATGAAGTAAAAAATATTTAGTGATTATTCAATTTGAGAAAAAAAATCTAGGTGAACAAACCCTAACTAATCAACACAGTAGATTTATAAGAAGTTTTAAATGAGATGAATCTCTATGTGAGGACAAGAAAAAAAATTTATAAACTTTTGACCAGTGGGAAAATAGTTTAAAGGTAAGCAGGCACGTGCATTCATGAATTCAATCAATATTTATTGAGCAATAACTAATTGTCAAGCATCACTCTGTTATCAAATTGTTTCCTATGTATTTTGCTGGTGCTTCCGTTCCACTTACAGAAGTAAAGAGATATATAGTTTACTCACATAATGATAAAAGAATGAGATTCTGATATACATCTCCATTTATGTTCTTACTATTATCATTCAAGTTTCAAAAATAATTGCTTTGCTTTTGTAATTAGAAATAACAAATCGAGTTAGAGAAAAGGTCCCAAAACAATCCACTTGCA
>PVIC010008663.1:0-47567 GCA_004025085.1 Thryonomys swinderianus
TTTTTTTTTTTTTTTTTTTTGAGGCAGGGTTTTTTTGCTCTGTAATTCAGGCTGGCCCTGAACTTATTATGTAGCGCAGGCTAGCCTCAAACTCACAGCAATCCTCCTGCCTCTGCCTCCTGAGTGCTGGGTCTACAGGTCTGAGCCACCACACCCAGCACTATGGTATGTGGTACTGGGGATTAAATTTGGGGCCTCGAGCTTGCCAGGCAGATGCCGGAACCACTGAACTAAATCCCTGGCTCCTGAATTGCTATCTTGATCTCCAGTGTATGCTTTGTGGAAATCCCTTTCTGTATCCTAAATGCTTCTTTCTCAGCTCCATAGAAGGCATAAGTTGTTTATAGGAAAAAGTTTTTAAAGTGATATTCCCCAATGAACATAATGTGATAACAGAACTATTAGGCCCTGAATTGCACTCTTAGCCTCAGCAAGATTTCCCTTGAATTGCAGTCCCTTCTGCAGTTTTGAGTTTAGAAATAAGGGTCTTATTTTCTTAGCTGACACAGTACTTGCTTTGACTGGGTAGGAGGCCACACTAGAGAAATGGAGGCAGCCCATGGCTAGAGCCCACTATGTTTGGGTTTTTTTCATTAAAGGTCAACTTGCAGGCAAAGGAAAACTCCTTTTCATCTCTAAAGAGTAGATATGGGCTCACAGAACTGCAGTGGGTGATATTTATGAAACAGAATCATATTCCTATTCAATCTAGTATATAAACAACATTAAATATTACAGAAGACATTATGCATTAATGCCACTTAAGTTTTATTTAGTATTAACATCGATTCAAATATTTGGTCATGAAACAAAGGTTAAAAAAAAACCTGCCAATTGTACTGATACTTAGCTTTTTATGTTAAAGCATTTATTTATAGCATTCGTCATTCTCCTTTCTATGCAATAGCCCTAGAAAATGTATTAGTTATAAATGACAATCTCAGAAATGGAAAATCCTTATGGCAAAACTAACCAACATCCTCTCAGAGAGAGAATTTTTCCAGATTGCCCCCTGCTGCACTTCCTTTATCAACACATTATTTTTCCCTTTAGGTTACACATCATGAAGATCACAGAACTGTTTACACCCAATAGTTTGACCATTTTCCCCATTCAATGCCCACCCAGGGGGCCAGACAGTGGAGACCCAGAAAGTTCACACAGGCTCCTTAAATTGCAATGAGGTAAAGAACTCTGCGTTGTGTAGAAAAGCAGCTTAGATTGATTAGTCAGGAAAGAGGCTCTAAGACTTTGTCTGT
Source organism: Thryonomys swinderianus (assembly GCA_004025085.1). NCBI lineage: Eukaryota > Metazoa > Chordata > Mammalia > Rodentia > Thryonomyidae > Thryonomys > Thryonomys swinderianus. The sequence goes on from PVIC010008663.1 coordinate 1,260, forward strand.
GTCTAATAATCATCTGTCAATAGCTCAGTAATAAAACAGTGTTCTTTTCAAGGAGGAAAAGCGAAATGACTTGGCAAACATTTTCTTTTCCTCTCCCTCCGCCACTTTCAAGTGGAAGAATTCTGGATCCTCGCTGTTAACCAAATGGCATTCACAGCTTTCAGCTGGCATGGGGCAGCTGAGAAGCTAAAACTAGGAATGCTTATTCCCATTGCCATGGAAACCACTAACCAACTGGTGAAAACAAGGTAGATCAAATTTTTGGACAAGAGTGTTGAAATAATCACTGTTTTAAAACTTTTCTTGCACCAGGATCGAAAGCAGAGTCTCATCTCAGGAGCACAGAGAGGTCTGTGTGGACAAACAATTGTAACTTCTTCATAGCCCAAATCATAGCTTTCTTTCTTCTTTTTTTAAGTCATCTGTTAATGGACAAATTGCCACCAATCTAATCAATAAATTATACAATAAAAAAGTAAAAATTTTGAACTGAAAAATTCCTTTCAAAACTTATGATCATGTTCTTTCTCCACATCCTCTTAACAAATGCACAAGGGAAGAAGGGTGGTGATTTCTACAGAAGGGATAAACCGTAATCCATATTTTAGAGAAGAGTTGGAAGGAACATTCTAATTTTCTAAAATCATACTGTGAAAATAAAGCTTTGAAAAGATAATTGAAGTAGCCAATTGTTACAAAGTGGAAATGATCTCCATAGATCTTGGATCCACTCAGCTTTTTCAAGAAAATTGCCTAGGTCTTTCCCTCCACCAAAAAAGTAAAAATAAGTTTAAAAAATTTACATATTATTCCTACTATCTGTATATAGTATTTAAAAGAAAATACTATAAATTCAGTGGAAATAAATTCCCCCAAAGAAGTGAAAGGATGAAAAAGGCTGGTGACTCATTCTAAAGAGGAATTCTGTCACTAGACTTACTTTCCTCATGACCAAAGCCAGAGTTGGCTCTACTAGCATGAGCTACACATAGGGCAGCTGGGTCTCTTGCATTTGATCCACTCATGAATGCACTATCTGCAATTCTTTTTTTTTTTTTTTTTTGAGATGGGGTCTTGCTTTGTAGTTCAGTCTGGCCCTGAGCTCACTATGGAGCCCAGGCAAGCCTGGAACTCAGCAGTCCTCCTGCCTCTGCCTCCTGAATGCTGGGATTACAGGTGCGAGCCACCACGCCTGGCACTGTGGTATGTGGTATTGATGGCTGGTGGGCGTGAGTCACCACGCTCAACACTATATGTGGCTACTGGGATCGAACTCAGGACCTTTGCGCTTGTGAGGCAGGCGTCAGAACCACTGAGCCAAATCTCTGGCCCTCTTTCTTTCCTTTCTTTTTTTTTTTTTTTTTTGCAGCACCAGCAATTGAACTCAGGCCCTTGTGCTTCCAATATAGGCGCAGTACCCCAGCTGCCACATCAGACTTTCACATTCACAACTGTCCTGCTTCGACGCACTTCCCAGTTTCTCACTTGCTACTCGAACTCAGGAACATCACCCTATCTACTTCCCAGCTCCTATGTCATTAAAAGGTTAATACATGGGAAATGTCTGACCTCAAATGCTATAATTTTCAGAGTGCATGCAACACACTAGTGATTTTTATTTTAAAATTTCTAATCTCAAACTGTCAAAGCAAAGCTAAATAGTAAATCTGATCTTTTTCCAGTTATATCTGATTTCTTCCTTGTTTACTACACTAAGATGTTTGATCTTAATTTTTAAGATCACCATAGTTAATAAATAGAAATACACTAATGAGAAAATTCATAAACATGTAAGAATTACCTGAAGCTTACTCTTTCATTAAAAAAAACCTGTCCTTAATTATATTTTATTAGGGCTGTGTATTTGTTTGTTAGGAGTGCCAATTTTGTCAAATATACACGCCACTAACTAACTGTAAAGGCATAGGAAGGAGCTGACTTGGACCAGAATTCAAATTTCTCAGTGAAGTATTTTTAAATTTTACTCATCAGTAATTACATGTGCCTGGTTCATTTTTACCTTCCCTCCTAAAATGACTTATTGAAAACATTTTTAGAGCTTATGCTACTGTTTTACTTCTTTATTTCATGCAAGTCCAGCAAGTAAATAAATTTTTTTCCACCTGAAAAAAAATAAGACTTTCTAAATTAAAGATTACTTAATTCATGATTTTCTTCCAGATGCCTAAAAGTAACCATCAATTGATATCAACAGACATATAGATAGATAGATAGATAGATAGATAGATAGATAGATAGATAGATAGATAGATAGATAGATAGATAGTCTCAGGTACTTTGTAACATTTTCTTTCCATGCAGTTTTAGGTCTTCTTTCCAATGTTTAAATGGGAGTCTGTCTTCTGATATCTAGGATAATTTAAAAGATATTAGCTTTGCCATCTTTTATCCCTACCTAGTTTCCCAACCTTTTTGCATGCAAGACCTCAGGAGAATGTTTGGGCTTAGAATGCCACCGTTCATTTCACATTAATGCCACATACAGTTCTTCCTGAAGCTGTTACAAGTGTCCCTCTTGAAAGGATGCACCGTGAATGAAGAGTTTACCGGCCGTTTCTATAAAGTTCATTACAAACATCATTTCCTGATGGTGCTAATATGGGACTTTATATAAGTATAAATTGGTGACTGCCAAGGAAAGAGATAATTTCTTAACTGTAGCTTGGGAAAACACTGACCACAAGGAAATAGCCAGTAACTAAGGAAGATTTTCCTGGTTGCTGAAATAATTATTTAGAGACATTTAATATAAGCTGAAACTAAAACCCAAAAATGTCAGCTAAGGCCCTTTAACATAATAATTTGAAATAGTACAGTGAGAAAAAATTAAAGTTCACTTAAAACTTATTTCTGCCATACATTTTAGATTTTTCACTCTAAAACTTGAACATTTTTGCATTTCATGGCCTTTTTCTTTCCCTTATTTGTGTTAGAAGTGAAAAGGAGCCAGCAGTGATCCTGCGACAGAGCCAGTAGACGACAATACGCACCTTCCAAACATGCTAAATTAGTAATAATGACAATGCACCCCGGATAACATACTGTATCTAAGATCTGCATGGATAGTAGAACAACATAACCACTTACTGAGTAGTGCCTCTTAGTCACTAATCCTCAGCATGAATGAAACGTGACATTTTCAGATAGCTGCAAAACTATTAGAATTACAGTGAAACATAGGAAGGATGCCATAGTGAGGATGGAAAAACAGTGAAGAAACTCTAAATTTTTGGCTACAGAATTTAGAGTTATTTGTCTCTTAAAAGAGATGTGTTGAAGACTTGGCTGTCAGTCTGTGGCCCTGTCGGAAGGTTGTGGTACCTATAGGAGTTGGGCCCTGGAAAGAAGTTAAGGGATACACACTTCACGGGGCTGCTGAGGTGCAGGACACCAGGAAGCGAACAGATCCTTTCCATCGTGCACTTCACCACAGGCCCACGAGGGATCCAAGCAACTGGGCGAAAACCTCCCAAACACTACACTGATACAAATATTTTTCCCTTTTAAATTGTTTATCTTGCATGCTTTGTCACAAAGGTATCTAACACAAGTTTGAAGATATTCAGATTTCAGTTTTAAGTAAAAAACAAAAGTTTTAAGCAAAATAAGACATTTTTTGTCTTTTTTTTCTTAACAAAAAAGTGAAAAATCCAAATAGTTAAGCCAGAAGATGTCTTTCATTCTAATGTTTTTGAGGAGCTCACTGAAATCAGGCATGGTGAGTCACTACAAACAGTGTATCAATGTCATTCCCTCCAGTTAGCTAGTGTCCAAGACTCATTCATATCAAGTGCTTATACCTCCCAAGGTCTCTAGATTTAACCTACACTGGTAACTCTTTTACACTCAGTTCCTTTGGCTTGTAACATGCACTTGTTTTGTAGAAAAAGAACGTTTTACTTCAAATATAACAATTTTTTTTTTTTGAGACAGGGTCTCGCTTTGTAGTTCAGGCTGGCTCTGAGCTCACTATATAGCCCAGGCAAGCCTCGAATTCAGCAATCCTCCTGTCTCTGCCTCCCGAGTACTGAAATGACAAGCGTGAGCCACCACGCCTGGCCTTCAAATATAACTTTGAGAGGACACCCACTATGGGAAAAAGATTTGACAACAGAATATAAAATGTACATGTTTTTTGAAGGGTGTAGAGACCTGGGGATGTAGCTCAATGGTAGCATGTTTGCTTGGCATGTTGGAGGTCCAGGCCGGTGGCACAATAAGGCAGTGTGTGGTAGTTTGGTTGAGTTAGACTCTTTCTAATGCATTGCACACAGCCATCTGAGCTGCATTTGGATAACATGTGAGGATCATCAACAGAATCTAAGTTGGAACCCAATGGTTTCCAGATCACATTTAGCTTAATAGATGTTTTACTATACTGTGTTAATCAAATGATAAGTCAGTGTTAAATTTCTATAACTTCTGTAAGTATATCACAGTTTGATTTTAAAAAATATAAACAAAGTAAAGTGTTATGCTCCTAGAAAGTATTCAAAAAGTATTTTCTGAAACAATATGCCATTAAATAAACACTAAATTATCATAAATCAACCACAGTTGTTTCCATGCATTAAAAATAGTCTACTGCATATGAAAACTATACGTACTAGATTTGTAGAGTCATGCACCAAATTAGATTATATTATATGATACAAGGATTGTGGATTTGGAAGTCAGGTTCCCTGTCATAAGCTTTGTGAATCTGCCTTTGGCTTCACTTTCTTCCTCTGGAATGAGAAACTTTGCTATGGCATTTAAGTTCTTTCTTGTAACTAAGTTAAGCAGAAAGATAATTTATTAAAAGAATACTTGGAATGGGCCAGAGATTTAGCTCAGTGGTTCCAGCGCCTGCCTCACAAGTGCAAGGTCCTGAGTTTGACTGCGGTAACCACATACAATGCTGGACGTGGAGACTCACACCCACCAGCAATCAATACTACATACCACAGTGCCGGGTGTGGTGGCTCATGCCTGTAATCCCAGCACTAGGGAGGCAGAGGCAGGAGGATTGCTGAGTTCGAGGCTTGCCTGGGCTACAGAGTGAGCTCAGAGCCAGCCTGAACTACAAAGTGAGACCTTGTCTCAAAAAAAAAAAAAAAAATACTTGGAAGCTCAGAATTTGGGGGAATATTAAATAACCAGGGTAGAGGCTCAGAATCAAGAAAAACACAAAATTGACCTGGTTCAGGCAAAGAGGGAGAGACAGAGACAGAGACAGGCTGCAAGTGAATGAGACTGCAATGATTTCTAATGGAATATACTTGAGTATTATTTATCTAAAATCTTTAGGAGTGGTAAGAGTAAAATTTTGGATTATTTTGTTTTTGAAATATTTTATATATATAATGAGATATATCAGGGCTACTACTCAAGTTTAAATAGGTTTTTGTTTCATGGTCATCTTATGCATATAGCCTAGGGATAATTTTATACAATAGAATTTTGGATAATTTTGTGCATCAAACAGTTTGGTTTTTTTTGAGACAGTGTCTCACTTTCTAGTTCAGGCTGGCCCTGAGCTCACTATGTAGTCCAGGCAAGCTTCAAACTCAGCAATCCTCCTGTCTCTGCCTCCCAAATGCTGGGATTACAGGTGTAAGCCACCACGCCCAGCACTGTGGTATGTAGCAGACTGCTGGTGGGCATGAATCACCATGCCCAGTATTGCTGTATGTGGGATTGAACCGGGGACCTTGTGCTTGCTAGGCAGGCTCTGGAACCACTGAGCTAAATCTCCGGCCCTCAAACAGTTTTATGTATGAAGTTTCTACTTGTAGCATCATGTTCAAAAGATTTGGAATTTTGTGGTATTTCAGATTTTCAGGCTAAGAACTCTCAATTTGTCACAGGGACTACTGATTTAGAAGGCCAGATCGCATGGCCTGTGCCCTAGACTACCACACGGGAAGCTGACTGAGTAGCACTGAACATTTTCAGTGCCCATATCACCCTCCCAGTTCCTTTCTCCTATGAAAAAAAACACACTGACCTTGCTGAACTCTATTAGACTCTGCTGAGTTAATAGCCCAAGGCAAAAACAGCCAAGGTTTCTTTGGGAAACAAACTTATTCTCTCTTACCTGACCCAAATCATATTCTAGGCCATACATCAGAGCCTCAGAATTGCTCACAGGAAAACCAAATAACCAGCTTGTGAATACTGAGTTCTAAAAACTGTTATGACACAATAATGATGTTTCAAGTACCAAGATATGCTATCTGTTCATGTACCATTTGAGGCCCACTTTTATAGGGTATTGCTCAATAAAGAGTATAAAAGTATTATTCAGTTTTATTAAACAATTTGTCTAGCAGTTACTTTCCCATATGCCTTTTCCTAGTTTACTCCTAATACAGGTCTTAGAAATCTATGAGCATGTACTATCCACACAGATTTCAGAAACCCATAAAGCTTTTAAGAAAAACATTATATGAATTTAAGATGCAGGTGTCATACATAACAAAGTGCTTTTGTAGTATAACTCTCGCCAACTTAAAACGAGGAAAAAACATGACATGACGGGTATATGAAGAGTTATCAGTATTTTGTTTCAACCAGAATAAATTAAACATCAGTTAGTATCTTTTAGAATTGAAATAGGTTTTACGGTGGGAATTCTAACAGAAGTGCAAAGAAATATGAGAAGATTGGATGAATATAAATGGAATGCACTGATGTACAAAAATACCTACAAACAAAATATGAAAGAAGGAACTCTAACATAATTTGCAATGGCTTACACAAATAAGTTATCATTTTTTTTATGTGGGCTACAAAGATTCCAACAACCTGAATGAACACACAGTGAAATGAGTGTTGTTCTTGCACCTTGGCATTGTGGAATGTGGTTCCACCATAACAAAGGTGCCAATTTACGCTCTGCAGAGGCCTGAGCAATTGGATACCAATTCAGTATACATCAGAATCAAGCCACAGTTGCTATGGCACCTCTGCAGTAGAAAAGCTACAGTCACAATGGCAGTGGCTCCATTAGCCCATAAATGATGTGCTTCAAGGGTGGGCGACAAAGCACATAAATGGCTGTTGCTGGAGCTACTTCAATTATTCTTCACTTTGGGAATCCCTCCGCCACCTTTAGAATTAAATACCAATAAAGTCCAGTCCTCTTAATTCTTTAATCTCTTCAATTCAAACCTCGCTTTCTCAGACGCTCTATTGCCCAACCTCTCCAATTACTTTGTATGAGATACATGAAAGAGATGGATAAGAAATAGAAAGATAAAAACAATCAAATGTTTTCATTTTATCTACAACATCGACTACTTCCCACTTTTTCAGAAAAAATGAAAGGGATCAGTCAAAAGAAATAAAATACAGTTTATCAACAGTCTGATATCCAAAAAAATTAGCAATACAGGTCACAGTTGAAACATGAATTTCAATCAGTTCACCTGGAGTATGTAGTAGTTCACTGGTGTCAAGAATCGTGTGATTGCTGGAGAAAATTGTATGCTTCAGTCTCTGTATGATGACTTCATAATACTGGAACCCATGGTAAGATCTGGACATCAGGAAGATGGACAAAGACATGGGGTCCACAGAAATCTTATCACGGAGAGCTGTAAGCTCAGGGAGTGAACAAAAATCAACATTAGGTAACTGGCGTAGGCCTGGGAGAATGTCGGAGGCTAGGAGGATGAACCATAGGAAGATAATGCCAACCTAGCGCAAGAAGGTCATACAAAATCTGCTGCAGTCAGCTCATCTGAGCTCAGGACATCAGCACAAGGTATTTTTAGAAATTCATGCAAATTCAGATACACTTACTAGAATATCAAATTAAATGCAGGTAGCATGTAGATATCTAAAAATAGGAAGAGATAAACTCTTCTATCAAAGATCCCTCTTTAGTAAAACTCATGAGATGGCTGCTTGTGCTGTGAGTTGAGAAAGAGGACTCAGGAGAACCTATGGGGAAATGCAAGAAGTCCACTGCTCTCTCGAGCTTTTTTCAGGTGCACTGTAGGAAAGAGGAATTGTTCCAAGTCCTCCCAATCTCATCCTCTTTTTAGGGCAAGAGAGTGTCTTATTCCCAGGGGCTTCGTTTCCTCCTACAGAGAAACCTTCACAGCCCAAACAGTTTCAGAGCTGTCACAAAGGGCACTGCTTAAGTATAAAAACACTGGCAAAGGTCTTTTATGTGATTCTAATCCGAAAGAACCTTTATCTCCAAATAGAGAAATTGGAAAAGAACCATTTCCTTCTGAGAAACAGACTAAACATCACCTACTTACTTGTTATCACCTTTAATAGTAGTATTAACGACATTCATATATGTGGGATTTATATATAGTTGCCACTGACCTTTTTCTTATACAAGGAATACTCATCCACTTTATTGTTTGTTAAAAGTTAATATGTACTAATAGAATGTTTGAAGACACAACAAGCTCCAGCTTCCCCGTGACAACTTCGAATCAGACCAAACTGAAAGCCTTCTCTTTCTTTTACTACACAGCTTTCAAAGTCCTGTGGTCTGCCTCTGAGTCTCTACAAGTGACAGTCGCTGAAACCTTGCTACAGGAGGCTTTGAATAAATAGCCTCTGATTCCTTTTCTGTGGCCCTCATTTATTTCCACTGGACAAATGGCATTGTCAAGTCAGATTTTTATGGTCATTTACTGCAATTAACGATCTCTGTTGCTTGTTGAAAGCCACATGCACATGGGATGTCAGGGATCTTTGCAGACCAAGCTCTCCCTCTGGAGAAAAAGCCTTGAATCCCAGCACTTGGAAGTCCCAGGCTATTATTTACTGATCACAGTGCTGTAGCGTACTGGTGATGACAGTTCTCTAAACATAATAAAGAAATGAATTTCTCATAATCTCTACACAGATTAACTAGGCTGTGCAGGTGAATAGACGGTGCATGAATGAATGAGCTCAAATGTTGACTGTGCCACTTGGCCATGTTACTGAACCTCTCTAGACCTCCTGAATGTAAGCTGATATGAGCAGCAAATGAGACATCGTATGGATGTGCTCGGTTTATTATTTTATGCTGACAGTGCTTCCAAATAGTCAAGCAGAAACTCCACAGACTTAGAGATCTTTTCAAGAAGCTGAGCAGAAATAATGACACACTGATAAGGCAGGGGAATTTCCAAGAAAACTGCTTCTCCAGACCACAGACACAGTGGACAAAGTCTAGGGCTGGTACCGAGGTTTCCTAAGAACAGAGCAGCGTTTGTACTGTGTCCCCCTGTCTTCTTTGGTAGGTTTTCTTACAAGAACTAATTAAATATGTACTGATTGAATAAAGCATATAATTTTTATCCTTCCACCTAACAATGATTTTACTGAAAATACACACCTAACACTGACAGTTTATGCACACACACACACATACACACACCTGAAGTATATAAGAACAAGAAGACTCTATGGTAATGACCTGGACCGCTAGACAGAAAAATTATGACATCTTGTTTAGCTGAGGACAAAACTGTTACTTAGTCCTTTAACTTTGAAGCATGTGATTTAGATCCTTAGATTTAATATGAACAAGAGGGTAACTAATATTTAACTAATATCTTGCTATTAAAATGAATCGTCAGCAAGCTTGAGGTTTTATTGTTTCAGCATACTCTTGTTCTGATAGCTGTACAAGGGAATGAAATAAATGAATGTTCTTTGTCTTCTCAATTTGCTTTCTTACTCAACATTAATATGAGCCACCACTGACCAGCTTTAAGAGTTCTCGGATACATTTTTACTGCTTGGTATAAACACCAACAAAGCACAGCTACCATGACCTCTCAAGGTCTTCCTGCTCTAACGTTTACATATTTCTGGATAGAAGGAAGAGGTTAAAGGACAAGATTAAAAGAGAAAGATAAATAAATACACCTGTCTGGAAAACCTGCTTAAATATTAATCCATTATTTAAAAGGGATATTTATCTCTTTCCCTTACTGCAATTTCCTTCCTCTTTAGAAGCCCTAGGAACTTGTGAGTTTGTTTTTTTAAGTAAGAAATTTAAATTCAAGCACTTATCAATTATTCATGTCAACAGTATATGGGGTTTGCATAAATTATGCCCAAACTTAATTTTAACCTATAGCATCCATCAGATGTTTTATCAAAACTATTATGGAGGGTGCAAGAAACTAAGTTACCAAATCCTGGAGGAGAAAACAGGAAAATCAACAAAGAGGAGAACAAAAGAGTCTGAAGGTTGCATTATCATGACCATGACCCTGGGAATAATTCATTATTGTTTGATAAACATGAATATTTATAGTTGAGGTAACAGCTACATAGGAATTCCAGGTTAGATACATTTTCAATGCTTATTCAGCTTTCATTAAAGAATGAACAGCATTTAGAAAGCTCCATGAACTTAATCATTTTGTTCTCAAAATGTCTTCATATTTTCCCTTTTATTCTACCAAAGATAATAAGCTAGAGGAAAAACATACCTTTGTCAGTCCAGGGTTCATCTCAGAACACTGGGACCTTTTATATTGAGTAAGGTGTGTACTTCAGTGCCTTCTATGAAGGCACAGGCTGGGTTTGGGGGAATCAGCAGGGAAGACTGTAGTACTCTGGTCACTTGGATGCAGGGAGAGCACCCATTAGGAAGCCACCCCCGTTGGGCTACTGGAGGGAAATATGATCTTCCAGATGCGGCTAACCCCCAGTGACCCACAAGGGGGAATTGGAGAATAAACAACCCTACTTCAGTGGCTGCATCTTCATTCAAGTTCAACCTGCACCTTTTTTTTTTTTTTTTTTTTTTTTTTTGAGACAGGGTCTCGCTTTGTAGTTCAGGCTGGCCCTGAGCTCACTATGTAGCCCAGGCAAGCCTCGAACTCAGCAATCCTCCTGCCTCTGCCTCCCGAGTACAGGCGTAAGCCACCACACCTGGCACTGTGGTATGTGGTATTGATTGCTGGTGGGCGTGAGTCACCACACCCAGCATTCTATGTGGTTACCAGGCTCGAACTCAGGACCTTGAGCTTGCGAGGCAGGCGCCAGAACCACTGAGCTAATCTCTGGCCCCCAACCTGCACCTTTCACTGCCAAATGCAAGTAGAGGCCAGAGGGCAAGGAAGAAGGGTAAAGCAGTCCCTGAAGGTCAGCTTCCACCTGGCAAGCTCACATCAGGAAAAGTGAAAGAAGGCATTGCAGGGGAAGCCACAGGAAGGGAAGGAGGGAGAGGAGCTCTCCAGGGCCAGATGGTGGCATGTCCAGGGACTCAACAAGGGCTGGAGCTCTGAGGAGTGAGGGGGCGGGGATGAACAGAGACACGGAAGGACAGGATTAACAATGCAGAGTTGGGCCATGAAGGGGCTTTAAAAAAATATGCCAAAATTTAGAAAGAATTTCAGTGTTTTTATTTGGCTTTAGAACTATTAGTTGGCACCAGAAGGGAATGGGACCAGAGACAAGAAAGCATTTAGAAGACATACAAGGAAACACAAGAGACAAAAGGGACAGGGTAACATCATGGGCTAGTGCAGGTGGACAGCAAGGTGAGTGTGTGGGAGGCTTCTGAGAGGTGCTAAAGAAGAGGAAGAATTAAACAGGTAAAGTGGCTAAACAGCTGTGAGGTAAAGGAAGACACAGCAGACTTCTGGCCCAAGACAAGCTTTTCCTTACACCATTGTAACTATGCAGATGCAGTCACTTCCCAGCTAGAGGATCAACACTTCCTTCCATCAGTACAGTGCACTATGGTGTCATATACTTTCCCCAGGTTATTTAATGAATATACAATCTATGGGTATTATTATTATCTGGAAATTTGAGTCTCTCTAAAATACGTATGTTGAAATCTAATCCCCAGGTGCTGTTAGGAGATGAGGTCTTGGGCACTGAGGAGGTCTTAAGGGTAGAGCCCTTGTGGATGGGATTAGTGTCTTTACGGAAGAAGTGTGAGACAGACTATTGGTCCCTTTCCATGTGAGGATACAGAGAAGGTGCCGTCCATAAAGAAGGGACCCTCCCCAAATGACAAATTTGCTCCTGTCTTGCTCTTGGACTTCCTAGCCTTTCTAGTATTAGATTTCTATTGTTTGTAAACTATAAAGACTTAAGACTTTGGTATAGCAGTCTGGAATATGACATTTGTATGTGCAAATTTTAATTGCCTCATTTCTATATTTTACAGACAGATACTTGAAAATATTGGAAAAACAACCAAGGGATTCATAAGGATACTATTACTTCTCTGGTAGGTATGTTGAATCTACTCATCTATAGGGTAATTTTATACTAGCATGGAAACTTGGTCAAATCCTAGGTTACAGAGAAATAATGCTTCTCCCTACTAAGGCCAGAAATCTTTTGATGGGAACCTTTTCTCCTTAATATTAATAGTATATTTCCCTTAGAAACACAAAATATTCATTGTTTTCATTTGCTCTGCTTTGGAATAATATCTCCCAACTGTTGTTTGCAGAAATAGGGAAGAGAAGGTCCAGGCACATGTTGGGTTCTGTAATACAGCAACATTCTTCAAACCAGAAATGATGTGTGAAAGATTAAAGAACCAGAGGAAATGTATTTCTATCTGTCCTGGTTAAATCTTCTTTGAAAACAGAGATAAGAGACAAAATGAAAAATCCATTCCTTGTAGAAAATGAGTCTTTCTCCTATGGGTTGGTTTATTTTGAAAAGGAATTAAGATTCTGAGCTACACCCCCCCCCCCCACACACACACAAAAGCAGTGGTCTCATCTCATCAAAATATATTGCTATGACTTGAGCAGAGAGAACATTTAATGGGAAGTAGCCTAGCAAAGGGATGATCTAACTCAGACATCAATAATTCATTTATGCCCAATAGGAGTAGCGGTATGAAGTGCCAGCAGACTGTTTTATTTGTAGGGAGGCCTCTTCTAGTTTACACCCACAACAATGACAGCAATGTGAAAGTAAGCAAAGCTCAACCGGAGCACAGATTTTTATGGTCTCCTCTTAAAATGTTACTTCTTTAGCATCGTTTATTTAAACACGTCATCATTTGAGAATGTGCAAAAGCAAGAGGAAAGGAATTTTTGTAACTTTTTTTGGTTCAGAAGGGATTTCCTGGTGGGGAACAGTAACACATGCCTGTAATCCCAGCAGAAGGCAGAAGCAGGAGGATCATCAGAAGTTCAAAGCTAGCCTGAACTACAAAGCGATATCCTGCCTCAAATAACAGAACAAAACAAAGAGACAACAGAAAAAGTGACTTCTTTCATTCCAAAATGCTGGCGCATTTGAGATATAATCATGATAATCTTGGAGAAATGATTTGCATGCAGTTTGTGGGTACAGCCTCAACTAGTACTGAAAACCCCTCAGCTTCTGTCACCTCACAGTTCAACCTGCTAGTAATCTATGTAATTTCATCATTATATCCCAGCACTTACCGCAAAACCAATTGGAAAGCTCAATAAATATTTGTTGAATTGAAGAACAAAAGCAGCCAAGTAAGAAAGAAAGCCAAATAGGTCTTGAAGCCTACAGATCGGGTTATACACTGAGGCACTCCTTGAGTATCTCTTTCATTGTGTCTGTTCTGATGACGGTGAGAAATCCTAACCTTCACTATTATTTCAGTTCACAGAAGGGAGCAGGGAAGTTCAGTCACCTGAACAAGACAGAGCTTCCCACTCTGAGAAGCAGGAGTATCTAAACTTCTAAACCTAGAAATAAATAGATTTCCAAGTCTGAGTTTAGATTTGAAATGTTTATATGTATACATATTTTGAGATAATTAAGATTTCAACTGACTGTCAGGAATTAGATATGTGAATACAACATATAGTTACAATGACAGCTATATTTATCTATCACTTATTATATAGTCAGCTTGGTGAGCTTTATGCATTTTTTTCTTCAGACGTATTATTCCATTTTAGACATTAAAAATATATATATATAAAAAGCTGAGAATAACTGAACACAAAATACATTAAGCTAACCAAGGAGAGCCAGGCTAAATGTCAACTCTTTTAATTTACAAACTCACTCTTGTTTTCTAAAGCCAAGAAACAACAACTATCCAAACAGAATTATCTACCCATTGTTAATAAAGATGGATTTACCATTCTCATTTACCAAGGTGATCTAATTGAGGGGAGAAGTATCTCAACTATAAACCCCTGAAAAACATAACCTTGATTAGGGAAAGAAAAGCAATCAGTACTGAGAAGCACTGAAGTGGCATTTGATACCCCAAGGAACTGCCGACTTTCATAAGACGGAGGTCCAGACTACTGGCGTTGAACCTCAAAAATTACATATTTCACTATCAGGTCTATAAAACCAAGGCACACATTTCAAGCAGTGTTGGTGCCTCCAACAAAAAGCCAATACTCAGTTGTCTTTACACACAGACAGCACGGTTAACAGTGTGAGATCAGACACACCCCTGGAGAGCTATCATATCACTCCTGGGTTTCAGTGCAGAAAAGCACCACAAAGCATTACAGCTACAACCTGTTTGGCTCAAGTATCTATGGAACTTTAACACAGGGCTCCTTGGTTTCTACATATAGCCACGTTTGCCCCTTCACATCCTGTACAAGGATGCTTTGGATGTCAACATGACCTCTTCTTTCCCAAAGTTTAAACAATCCTCTTTTCTTCTCAAATATTACCATGATAAATTTAGAGAAAGGGTATAAAACTGTCAGTTTTGATATTAGACTTGTTTTTAAAGCATGAATTTCTTTCAACACAATGTAACAGGAAATATTTTGAGGACATGTGATACTGGCATTTGATTACATGCAATTTGTCCTAGATGAATGCAGAAAGCACACCAAGGTGAAATGTACTTAGGTCACACAAAACACATAAAACCACACATTTCAAGGTCACAGTGCTCCACATACAGACACATTTTGTGGGGTAACTTTTCCCTGATAACAGATAACCATTCTTCCACATCACAATCATAGGTGCTCCACTGCCCTTCCAACAGGGTCATCCTGGGAAGAATCTCCACTCCACTTAGCTTGCAAACATGGTGGCAGGCCTGTCAATAGAAGTAGGTATTATGGGCACACCCTTCCTCAAATATACTTTAGGTTTTCTTCCAGGGTAAAGCACCACCTTTATTGTAGTTTGTACATATCTCTTAACATACACACACACACACACACACACACACACACACACACTAAATCTGCTGGAAAACAGGTTAGGTAAAACTCTTGGAGACATTGCCTTAGGGAAAGACGAACAAAACCTCTATAGCACAAGAACTAGCAGAAGAAATCGACAAATGGGATCTCCTTCTATTAAAAAGCTTCTGCAGAGCCGGAGGATTAGCTCAGTGGTTCCGGCGCCTGCCTCGCAAGCACAAGGTCCTGAGTTCGAACCCCGGAAACCACATACAGTGCTGGGTGTATAGACTCACACCCACCAGCAATCAATATCACATATGACAGTGCTGGGCCTGATGGCTCACACCTGTAATCCCAGCACTCAGGAGGCAGAGACAGGAGGATTGCTGAGTTCAAGGCTTGCCTGGACTACATAATGAGCTCAGAGCCAGCCTGAACTACAAAGCGAGACCCTGTCTCAAAAAATAAATAAATAAAAATAATTAAAAAAAGAAAAAGCTTCTGTATAGCAAAAGAAACCATCAGCAGAGTGAAAAGGCAACCAACAATATGGCAAAAACATCTGTACCAGGAACTCCTCAGACAAAGGGCTACTATCTAGAATCTATAAAGAGCTTAAAAACATCAGTCCTCCCAAATCTAAAGACCCAGTTCCAAAATGGGCATCTGAAATGAGCAGACACTTTTCAGAGGAAGAAGTAAAAGCAGCTAAGAAGTCTATGAAGAAATGCTCAACGTCACTGGTCATTCAAGAGATGCAGGTGGAAACAACTCTGAGATTTCATCTTACTCCACAAAGAATGGCTGCTATCTCGAAATTAGACAGCAACAAATGCTGGTGAGGATGTGAAGAAAAAGGAACCCTTCTCCACTGTTGGTGGGAATGTAGACTAGTACAACCGTTATGGAGATCAGTGTGGACATTCCTCAAAAAACTAGGATTAGAGGTCCCATTTAGACACAAATAATAGATCGATAGAGAAAGATTAGAGGTCCTGCTATTCCCCTGATAGGGATATACACAAAAGAATTACAAGATTCCTATCACAATGACATATGTGCACCCATGTTTATAGCAGCTCAGCTTGTGATAGCTAAGTCTTGGAAACAACCCAAATGCCCATCAACTCTAGACTGAATAAAGATGTGATTTTTAAATAAAATGGAGTATTAGTCTGCCATAAAGAATGATGAGGTTGAATCATTTATACTCAAATGGATGTGCCTTCAAGACTTACTCATAAGTGAAATAAATAGGTCATAGATGTGCAAATATCATATATTTTCTCCGATATGAGAAACTGAAGCTATAAATGTATTCTAGAATGCACTATTGATATTGCAAAATAATAAATATTCAAAGGGTAATGAGGCTTAGGGGTAAATAATGAAGAAAGAAAAAAATTAATGTTAAATAAAAAGGAAACAATGCTTGTGTATATAGGAGTGGGGGGTAGGGTGGGTAGGAGAGAGAAAAATGAGAATTAAGTCGTGTCATATACTGGTACAAATTCTCAATGTGGAGTGTAATTGTGATGTGTATATATAATGTACCAATAAAATGTACCCTGCCCCCCAGAAAAGCTCCTGCATGGCAAAGGAAACCACCAGCAGAGTGAAAAGACAATCAACAATATGGGAAAGAATCTTTACGAGCTGTTTCTCAGACAAAGGACTATTATCTAGAATATATAACGAGCTTTAAAAAAAGCAGCCTTCCCAGTTTTAAAGACCCAGTTCAAAAGCGGGCATCTGAAATGAACAGGCACTTTTCAGAGGAAGAAGTAAAGCAGCTAAGAAGCATATGAAGAAATACTCAACATCTCTAGTCATTCGAGAGTTGCAGATGAAAACAATACTGAAATTCCATCTCACTCCACGAAGAATGGCCGGTATCTCTAAATTAACCAGCAACAAATGCTGGGGTAGGCGGCTGCAAAGAGAAAGTAACCCTTCTCCACTGTTGGTGGTAATGTAGACTTGTGCATCCACTGTGGAGATCAATGTGGAGATTCCTAAAAAAACTAGGATTAGAGGTCCCATTTGACCCTGCTATTCCCCTGATAGGGATATACATAAAAGAATTAAAAGATTCACATCACAGCGACATATATGCACCCATATTTACAGCAGGTTAGTTTGTGATGGCTAAATTTTGGAAACAACCCAAATACCCATAAACTCTAGACTAGATAAAGAAAATGTGTTTTTTTCTATAAAATGGAAATACTCTGCTATAAGAATGGCAAGTTTGAGTCATACTCAAATGGACATACCTTGAGGACATACTCATAAGTGAAATAAATAGGTCACAGATGTGTAAATTTCATATCTTTTCTCAAGTATGACAATCTGAAGAAGTAAATGAGTTCTAGAGTGTATGATAAATATTGTGAAACAAAATATTCAAAGGGAAATGGGGTAACAAGGGGAAAAACAGGGAAAAAGGAAATAAAGCTTATATATATAGGGGGTGGGGGTTGTAGGGTAGGTAGGGGAATGGGAAAAGTGAGAATTAAGTCATGTCATATAGTGGTAAAAATTCACAGTGTTGAGTGTGATCCTATGTGTATATATAATGTACCAATAAAGATTTAAATTAAAAAAATAAGGTATTATATTAAATCCCCATCTTATATATATGTGTGTCACTGAGAAAACTTTTAGTGTTAGATTCTGCCTCAGTTTCTCATTGCTCTGTTTAGGATTCTTCAGATTGCTATTATTTGCAGGAATGAGTATGTTGCATAACAGCAAAATGAATCAAATGCCAAAACTTACCAATTATGTTTCTGTTTTAAGAAACAGTTTAGATTCACAGAACAACAGAGGAAAAAGTAGAGATTTCTCAAATTTCCTTTGCTTCCACACAGACCTACCAATGATGCTTTTTAAAGCACTGAATGAGTCAAGTCTCTTCAGGCCCTTTCTCTTTTTGCTAGGAAGTTCTAGAAAACTCAATCAATTTGTGTAAGAAAACTTTCATCACAGAATTTTATCTGGCATATTTACTTGGTTGTCAGTATTGATAAAGATCACCAAACATCTTTATGGATGGTTAGAGAACAGACAAACCAATGTGTAGTCACATCTTCTAGGTCAATTTATTAATTTAATAAAAACAGTAACCGAGAAGTTTTCCATTAAAGAAAAAAAAAGTAGACTGCAATTTGCATATAATAAATAGGGTAAGCACTATGTTTGCAACTCCTACAATTCCAATTTAAAATATTTAAGTAAAAATTCATAGGAAGGTATCTAAATCACAGCTGCAGTAATAGAAAAAAGTTATATGATATAGTGATCAGAAATAGCTACTCATCATTTTAAGAATCTAGGTCATCGTGAGTAATAGAAGGTAATCCCATTTACTCACTGAGAAATGTTAAAATATTCCATGTTACCAAATGGATGTGCATTTTCATTTACACTCACTAAAAACTTCTCCACTGACTGCAGAATGAAACTGTGCCCCTTGACTAGGAAAGGGTAATACCTTCCAAAAATGGCAAGAGTTCTTCAGTGTGTCATGTGTATTAGTGAAAACTTCAGTTACTTACAAAGTGAAAGAGAAATAAAATAAAGCCCCTGGCCATGACCTCAGATGAAACATCAGTACAATTTGTTCAGTGTAACGGTATAAAGCTACTCTTTTGGAGAGTTCCTTTGACCTCCCCCTTTAGCACTTTTATCTCCAAACAAACAATTCAGTTACCCCGCTGAGCATAATGTCCCGACTTCCACACTGAAGATCTAGAAAAGCTGATCCACTCCCTAGAGCTCTGGGTGAAACCTTTGTTTACTATGTACACCATTCTTTGGTCTTCTCAGAAACTTTTGGATCAAAAAACACCTGTTCACTCTGCAGTAAATCAAGGATCATTTGTTACCAAAGATTTTGAAGAAAATACTTTCCTCAGCATGAGCAGAAAAACAAGCTCCTTGCCAACCACCCCTCATTTGAGCCTTACTTGTTCTCATTGCTTGCATCATAACGAGGCATAGGGTCCAAGTCATTCCCGTTCACATCACAGCTAGCCAGTGCATCCTGTGGCCACAGGAGGAAGCAGAGAAAAAGGAAATGGACAGTCATTAGTTAGCCACGCATCTGTAAACATTTCTACATGAGAGTAATTAGGTTAACTAATACCCTCATGGTCTGCTGGTGTCAGGATCCCTATAACCAGTGCTTTATTTATTTATTTATTTATTTGGACACAGGGTCTCGCTTTGTAGTTCAGGCTGGCTCTCAGCTCACTATGTAGCCCAGGCAAGCCTCGAACTCAGCAATCCTCCTGTCTCTGCCTCCTGAGTGCTGGGATTACAGGCGTGAGCCACCATGCCCGGCACTGTGGTATGAGGTATTGATTCTGGTGGGCATGAGTCTCCACACCCAGCATTGTATGTGGTTACAGGGATCAAATTCAGGACCTTGCGTTTGCGAGGGAGGAGCCAGAACCACTGAGCTAGCCCTCCAGCCCCCAGTGCTTTATTTTTCTCCTGAAGGTGAAGAAGCGTTTACACAGACCAAAGAGGTCCCAGCATTTCTCCCCTTCATACCTAGAATAAACCAGTTCAGGAAATGTATCTTTCAAAGACATTTTTGATTACTACCTTTCCTACAAAATACCCCTCACATACCTAGAAGCAAAGTGATTTATTTTCCAGATTTTTTCTCTATTTCTTACTGCATTTCTTAAGCTTATAATTTCTTTTTTTTTTTTTTTTTTTTTTTTTTTGAGACAGGGTCTCGCTTTGTAGTTCAGGCTGGCCCTGAGCTCACTATGTAGCCCAGGCAAACCTCGAACTCAGCAATCCTCCTGTCTCTGCCTCCCGAGTGCTGGGATTACAGGCGTGAGCCACCATGCCCGGCAAGTTTATAACTTCTTTATCAAATATTTTGGAAGACAAAGTCATGGACATAAAATTGACAAGCCAATTAAAAATCAGTATTAGGTAGCTATTCAAATATCTTGGGTCCCCTATTAAGTGTTCATGTGGTTTTATTGTACACAGCTAAGTTAGTTGGGAATGTTATAGGCAGTTAGATAGGGTTGGATCCTTCAGGGAGTCAATAAAGAAGACAACTGAGGCCCATTTGCCGAAGGCCAGGATTCAAAAAAAGAGGACGTACTACACTCACGTACTCCCCCCTTGGATGACATCGAGAGGTACGGATCACCTGGGTGGAGAGGAAACCTCCCTAGCCCATTTTTTCCCATAAATCCTTCCATGTAAACTTGCTACAGGACTTTCTTCCCCATTTGATCTATATTACCTACGCGATTATACATGCTGTAATCTTTTTTTTTTTTTTTTTTTTGGAGACAGGGTCTCGCTTTGTAGTTCAGGCTGGCTCTGAGCTCACTATGTAGCCCGGGCAAGCCTCGAACTCAGCAATCCTCCTGCCTCTGCCTCCCGAGTGCTGGGATTACAAGCGTGAGCCACCACACCCAGCACTGTGGTATGTGGTATTGATTGCTGGTGGGCGTGAGTCTCCACGTCCAGCATTGTATGTGGTTTCCGGGGATCGAACTCAGGACCTTGCGCTAGGCAGGTGCCGGAACCACTGAGCTATTCCTCCGGCCCTGCTGTAATCTTGTAGATGGACCCTAGTTTTGTCTCAACCCCACCATGTGATTTTCCACTGAATCAATATTACCTAAGCAATTATACTTTTAGTCTCATTAAGTGACTATAGTTTTGTCCCACCTTCAACCTGCCTAACCTGGTGGCTTTGCACAAAGCATCCTTGAGAAGTTGGGTTGGTGGACAACCCACTTTTCTGGGTTTTCCCTCTTGTCTCTCTTAGGCAGCAGCTGATTCCCTCAGCAAATATCACCTACTCTTTTTTTTCAGTTGTTCCTTGAATTCTTTCTTCAGTTTTAGAGAATGTGAATTCAACATTTGCAATGTCTAGCAGATTGGGAGTTAGACTATTTCCCTTACATTATTTGGAGGCCCTATATAATCCACCCTATATCAGTTTCAAGGGTTACATCCTTGCAACTATAACAGAGTCTGTAATTGTGACTTTTACAAACAACTCAATTGCTTTTGACAAACCAAAATGACGAATGAGGTTTTTCTATATTAACTTTTCAAAATCAGGAAACAGAACCTCCAAAACCAAAGTTGGATTTGTGTGCTTTCAAAAATGATTATGAAAAGCCTCCACAATACTAAAAAGAATTTATTGAGTTGTTATCACTATTCAAATTTATTTCATTATGGCATTTTAAGACGTTTCTTGGGCTTTATGAATATTCCTAGTTTCAATGTCAGTGAAAGTTAACATGATATTTATTTACTGCCTCATGGTGAAAGCCTCATGTTTCCAAATAACTTTTAGTACATTGGTCTTGAAATATCTGGAAGAATTAAGGAAAATACATACATCTGGGAAGGTGATATAACTCTGCCTCTGTACAAAGAGCCCTGAAGCCAGATCTTAGTGCTTATTAGACTGAGGGCTTTGGTCAACCTAAAATAACTTAATAATTTTACTTGTGAGGAAACAGGAACCCCAGGAGGTTAATTTCTAGCCTGTTTTGTTCTTTTGTCACCTCATTTGTTTCCTCTACTCCCCTCTGGATTCAACATAAGAATAGTTCAGAGGACACTGGTACTCCAAAAGGTACAGGCAGTTCTAGTGAATTTTCTTTCAAGGGGAGGAAAATGAAAAAGGTGAAAAACTAAAATCAAAACTAGGTGAAAGCTAGCATTTAACTGAAATGCAGTCGTTGCAGTGGGAGCAACAGCACACTGACAGGAAAGACATCTCTCTACTCGGGCAGAGGTAAGCACAGTCCTGATTTTCCACCTGACCCTCAACACTTCCCTTAGAGTTCAGGATTCAGTGTCTTCACCAAATAAGGTGGCTAAAAAGAAGCTTCTTTTTTTTTTTTTTTTGAGACAGGGTCTCGCTTTGTAGTTCAGGCTGGCCCTGAGCTCACTATGTAGAAAAGAAGCTTCTTTTAACTTTTCATAATGTATCCTGTGAAGAGCCACAGGTTTATCCGAACGTGGTTGGATGTAGGCTGAGGAGAATCATGCAGCCCAAGTCAGTTTGTGGTTCCTTCTGAAGGAGAAATGACTGATTCTGGACTACTGGGGGGCTGATCATTACTGGAAAGACAGACAGGGACAGAGAAAGGGAGAAGGAGAGGGACAGAGACAGAGGCAGAGAAAGACAGAGGGAAAGGGGATGGGGAAGAAGAGGGAGAGAAATTTGAGAAAAGTTGTAAGTCTGCTCTTTTCCATAAGTGAAACAAGGGGTGCCTGCTCACTGGGGTAAGCAAATAGTGTCAGTGATAGAATTCCTGCCACCTTATTGCTTTTTTTGGTAGGTCAGAATATTGAAAGTAGAAACCAAAAGTAGAAAAGTGTTATCTTGTGCTTTCTGTACTTAGAGAGCTCGTTGTCTATACGGAAGGACCTAAGCAGACTGCACTGTGTCTGTCCTGCTCTTCTCGGCACTCTTCTGTTGTGATAACCCTAATGTGTGTCCCTGTCTGCATGAGAGGAAGGCATCTGAGCCCAGCAAAAACTCACATAGTTTTGCATCAGATCAGGGTGGGTTCTCTCGATGCCATCATCCAGGATAGTCACCACGATGTTCTTTCCTGTGTAACCTCTCTTCCAGGCTCCTTCGATATTCATGTCTGATTGACAGGGATGGGTATTGTCACTGCAGTGCTAAAAAAGGAAAGGGACACTACAGATTAGGAACAGTGAGGAAGTGAGAGTTTACCTGGTAGGATAATGCCTCAACGGCAATCGGGCAGGCTGTGGCTGGAGGAGAAGGCCGAATCTCCAGTATGGCACACAGGGAAGATTAGAGGACATGGGGGAAAGCAAGACCAGAGAAATCTGCAACCAGCTGTGACTTGCTTTGGTGACATAAACCCTTTGGGTAAAACATAAACATAAAGTATATCTCAACAGCAGACTAATGATATGTCATTTTGTTGTTAGCATGAATTAATGAGACATATACTCAGTGTATTACAGACAGCTAAATTAATTAGAAATATTACAGCAGGGCTGGAGGGTTAGCTCAGTGGTTCCGGCACCGGCCTTGCAAGCGCAAGGACCTGAGTTCGATCCCCAGTAACCAC
The DNA here is from genome assembly GCA_004025085.1 of Thryonomys swinderianus. Classification (NCBI taxonomy): domain Eukaryota; kingdom Metazoa; phylum Chordata; class Mammalia; order Rodentia; family Thryonomyidae; genus Thryonomys; species Thryonomys swinderianus. The sequence continues at coordinate 24,487 of PVIC010008663.1, forward strand.
ATATAATGCTGGGCGTGGAGACACGCCCACCAACAATCAACACCGCATACCATAATGCCGGACGTGGTGGCTCACGCCTGTAATCCCAGCACTCGGGAGGCAGAGACAGGAGGATTGCTGAGTTCGCGGCTGCTTGCCTGGGCACCATAGTGAGCTCAGGGCCAGCCTGAACTACAAAGCGAGACCCTGTCTCAAAAAGCCAAAAAAAAAAAGAAATACTACAGGCATTTGGGCAAGACTAGGTTCAGCACAAAAGACATTTGTGGCTGGAGGCTCATTCATTGAGGTCCAGGCTTCAAGAAAAAGAAGGTACATGCATACTTCTAGAGAGAAACAACAGAGACTGATATTCTAAGTAGCTATCAATCATGTGGATAGGAGACCAAGACCTTCCAGGAGAGGTTCTGGGGAAAACCTTATTCTTGCCTTGTACACTACATGACTTGCCTCCTCATTTGATCTCCATTTAACCAATTATTACCTAAGGGACTTTACTTGTTGTAATCTGTTGACCATAGTTTTGTTTCACATCATACTCTCCTTGTGATTTCCCACTGGGTCAATATTACCTAAGTGTAATACCAAACCCTACACTTTTAATCTTACTAGTTGACTATAGTTTTGTCTCATCTTGAACCCACCTCACTTCATGGCTTTCCTCAATAAACACCCTTGAGAAGTGGGACGGGGAGGCTACCTACCTTCCAGATCCTTCTATCTCTCTTAGAAGCTATTTTTCTCACTAAAAACTTATTCCATAGCTGTGTTATTCCTAGCATTCTTCAGTTTTAGAGAACAAAACTCAGTGTTTCAGACACCCAGAAGCCAGGGATTTATAATATTTCCATTATTTACTTAGAGTCCCATATATCATATGACCTATATTAATTGTAGAGCTTCATTTATAAATCCAAACCAGGTAACTACAGAGTAGGCATCTGGAACACCTTACCAGGCACCCTGGAGTCACAATTAGAACTAACTCAAGTAATTTTGGTACCTTTCTAAATAAGAGACGTGCTTCTGTGAAAAACCTGAAAAGGGGAAAAAATAACCAGTTCTCAGGGCTTCTTCACTAATACACTGTGTCTACTCTACCTCATTTACAGGAGCAGGCAAACTCATTCAGTGCTACTGAGAGAAGCACCGAAAAGGTGGATGAGGGCTTCAAGGGGCAGCAGTAAACATGGGCTGCTAGCTCGTTATGTTCAGAAATCTCATTCTACCATGGCTGTACCATACAGACACACTGATGAAGGATTTAAACCAGCAGCTTTTCCTGAAGTAATTTACTTCCATTTGTCCAAGACATACAATTGTTTCTTTAAAGTCTATCTATTTGAAACATCCCTCAGAGTGGTACTGTTTTCCAGATTCTTAGAACTGGGCAGAGAAACAAAGGAAAAGAAAAGTATTGCTCCGTAATGCCATGGCAACACCAGCTGCCTCAGGCCTTTCACCACTCACTCCTTCCCTCCAGCTTTGCAACAAACACTTCAACATTTAGCAGATGGAACCAATGCCAAGCCTTCTCTTCTCTAAGCATACTGAACGGCCCACTTCTCATTCCTCTAACAGGCACTTTATTGGTCACCTACTGCATAATGGGTATGGCTAAAACAAGGCACTGATGTTCTGGTCCTAAAGGAGAGGCACAAAAAATGAAAGAACAATCAAATCCATTCTGAGTATTCACTGGGGATTTAAAGATATTAAGGCGGGTAATACAATGGTGAATGGTGAAGGGGCTGAGTATACCGGGTGTGGTGGGATGGTCAGGAAAAGACCCCCGTCTCTGAACAAGTAAAATGTAAAATGAGACATGATCGATGAAAAAAGAATGCGGATACCCAAGAGCCAGGGCGTAGATGTCATACAGTGGGTACAGCAAATGTGAAGACTGTCATGTACATAAAAGGTGATGAGAAAGATGGGTACTGCTCAAAGAATGGCCTAGAAGGCAGAGAACTAGAAAGAGGGCTTGATTGCTTCCATTCCAAGGATGCCCTCAATGGTAGCTCCTTTCTTTCCAAAACTCATCCCTTGAAATCAAGTGGTAACTAATGACAGAACTCCCCAATGCCTCTTGACGTGCATCTGTCGGTGAATTAATTCTCTGAGACTGCCTTGTGTTGAATATTACAAATATATTTGAACAGTCAAGGATCCCTTTTAAGAGCATATCATTCATTCCGGATCATTCCGGAGATGTCAATTTCATGAAAGGTATGGGCTTACATATATTTTACTAAATGTTTGTACCTTTTTTTTCTGTTTCCTCACTTCTTCCTGACACTTAAGGGCCTGTCCACATACACTCTACTAGTCTATTCTGCTGATCCAATCTTATTTTCCCTCCATCCTCAAGTTTTCCAAGCTCAGCTCTGGACTTAGATCCTTTCCAAAAGCCTTCTTCACTTTACTGGCCACCCCCCCCCCCCCGCACCCCCTGCAACTTAGGAAAACACACACACACACACACACACATACACACAATTCCTTCTGCATAATCCAACTCTTTCTCATTGAATTCCGTTGCATTTCTACTGACTGCTATTGTTGAATCTCAGGTATGAGTTTGTCTCTTTAACTGACTTAAATTAAGTCTGACCTGTGATTTCAGAAGCATTAGGTTGATCACACACATCAGAAATGAAAGTATACTTTCAATTTCATTTCCAGATCCAAAAGAGCTAATATGCTTAGTGCTCTGACCTCTTCAGAGATACCACCCAGCTAATATTTGGTTAACGGAAATAAGAATGGGAAAAAGATACTGCAGATTTCTGAAATGCCTACTTTTTTTAGAAGTCTCATTCTGGCCAAGAGTGTAGTCCTCTGCTCACCAAATATTTTAATTTAACAGAAAGTACCTTTGACAAATTTCCATTTCATTTGCTTTTGAAAACCTGCTCCAACCACCTGCAGTATCAATTGTGACATGGAGCAGTGTTAGAAGGGCCAAGAGGGGGCAGGGGGAGGAAACGCACAGGAAACGGGCAACCCACAGACGGGCTGACTGTCCTGGAATGAAGGGTGATGCCTGAAATTGTAATCATGAAAACTGAAAACCGGTTGTCTATGGAAAACACGTGTATTAAAAGTAGAGCAACCAGTTTTCTTTTTTTCCACCTGTTTTTGTTGAATCTGACTTTTTCATTAAATATTCTGGTATTACTTTTTTTTCTTTTGCTTGCTTGCTTTCTTTCTTTATTTCATTTTACACTCACCAACATGGGCATTAGTGGAAGGAAGAGAGGAAATAGAAAATGGTGCATTCATTTAGTTAATCTAATATAGCAGGTACCCAAAATGTCAAAAGGAAAAAATTTAATCAAAACCTAGAGTATTTCTTGCAAGTGAGTAATAGGTCAGAGAACATTTAAATCAAAACTCTAAGCCCTCAACATGAACCTTATATTTTTAACACATTTGATGTGGTCTAGGCTTTCAAATCTGTTTCTGAGAGACTTGCTTCATATACTTAAGACATTCAGAGAGGAAAGACTGGAAAAAAGCTGACCAAAGTTGAGAATTAGCTCATTATCTCCTTAACTGCCTGACTATAAGTCACTTTAAATGGGGCCCTATTTACTTGCCAGGAACTCATGTTAAAACAGGATCCAAAGACTAAAGGAACCTTTATTGCCCTTGGTCACAGTCAACCTCATGGAGGAGGCGCTGGACCTCCCACTAGAGACCAGCATCTGCAGTGGTACCATGTATGTGGCCCATGGCCCGCCACAGGGACTGGTTAGAAACCGCCAGCGTACTGAAGCTGAGGAAGACGATGTATGTGCACAATACAGGCAAGACAAGCACTTAAGAGTAAACACGTACAGCAGAAGCACCTTCAGTTCTGAATAACGTGCTGCATCTCACTGCGGTGTCTTCCCTGATGACTGTTCAGAAAGAACACCGGATGCAAAACGCAGAAAGTATCTTGCAGAAACAACTGTTACCACCAAGTTCTCCCACTTTCTTAGCCATAAAAGTTTGTATCTCTTTTTGGAATGAAATTTTAAAAAGATTGTTCTGTGAGTTTAAGAAATGGCCTTCTCAATGCCAAGGGTTAGTCATTCTGCTTATATACTACCACAGATACATCTCTAATGTTTGATCAGTGAAAGTCGCTTATACTCAGAATAAACACTTTTGGTATGTTTTCACCATCATTTTCTTTGGTCTAAGGGGAGTAGCAAGTGTAACTTTTTAAGCTTCTCTAATTTCTGAGGGCTTCCAATGAAATGCCTCTAAACCTTTACTTCTACCCTTTTTTGTGGGTCTAGGGTTGGAACTCAGGGCCTTGCACACACTATGCAACTAACGCACCATTAAGCTACATTCCCAGCTTTTAGAAGGCCACATGCACATCATCAATAATTTGTAACACTGAAAACACCTGTTACTCATTATTTATAACATGGATTATAAGACTACATCCCTGACTATATTATTAAAAATTAGAGTTTAGTGCACAAAAATCATTCTAGAGACTAACAGATCTAATCAACTTAATAAAGCCTTTATCCATTTTTAAAATTCTTCAATGTGGAGTCCAGGAATTGGGATAAAACCCCAAAATTGAAATGATATCCCCTTGAGTGGAAACATAATTTACATCTACTTGGCTCTAATCACAGCCAAACATCGTATGAACGAATCACTATGTGTGCACAGTATCACTTAAGACTTAGAACACTTGAGATGGAAAAAGGCTCTTTAATTATGTTTTTAAAATGTAAAGAAAATGAGACTTAATCAGCCTAGAAAATCGTCCAGAGTTTGGGCAGCTGGTCAAATTAGTGAAATTAGGATTCTAACCCAAGCAGTCTGACACCACAGCATTAGGGTATGGAACTCTTCAGTTAAAAACTGAAACAGAAAAAGCTTAAGGCAGGGTCAAACACAAGCAAAAGATGAGGTGAGGAGTAGGTAAATAGGCTGTTGGGGTAAACAGCTCCAAGAGTCAAATGACAGAAATCACACTAGCACTAGGTTCAGTGAAGTCAAGAGATAAAGTAAAATATAGTTAGACAAGACTGAAAGGTCTTATTTTTCCTTATTCCATGTATTGCAACACGGCTTTTAGGAAACACCAAGTTTTGATCTGGATACTTTCAGCAGCAGGAAACTTTCATGTTTATTAAATGGCCAGTGAACTGCTGGTAAATCAAGTCTTCTTTAAAAAGCCCTTTTTGTAATGTTTATCAGTTTCCATGGTGTAAATACATACATCATGGCCGGTTTCGAACCACCACAATCACAAAATTCCTGAAAATGCAATGAGAAGGTTTTACGAGTTGTTAGAAGATGGGACCAGTGGACCCCTGGAAGCAGCCATCATTTTTATCCTACTCCGTTTGTAATGAAGTCTCCCTGTCAGCTTCTCCTTATCAGTCTTTTTTTTTTTTTTTGAGACAGGGTCTCGCTTTGCAGTTCAGGCTGGCACTGAGCTCACTATGTAGCCCAGGCAAGCCTGGAACTCAGCAATACTCCTGTCTCTGCCTCCCAAGTGCTGGGATGACAGGCGTGAGCCACCACGCCCGGCACTGTGTATGCGGTATTGATTGTTGGTGGGCGTGAGTCTCCACACCCAGCATCATATGTGGTTACCGGGGATCGAACTCAGGACCTTGTGCTTGCGAGGCAGGCACTGGAACCACTGAGCTAACCCTCCGGCGCCAGTCTCCCATTTTTTAATTTGCATCTACTTAGACATCTGCTTCCAATGCTTGGGGACTACTGGGAAGTAACAAAGCTTAGTACTCCTTTCCCTTTTCAGATAATAGCTTTATTCCATTTTGTATTTAGTTGCAGAAGATTTTCTTTAACTGTTCTTTCTCTAGGCTGTCTAATCCTTTGTGAGCGCTCCAGGCCTTGGTGAAGAAAGCCAATGCTGATGGGTTCTTTTTTGGATGTATCTCTGAATCAGAGATCCCAAGCCTTTTTTAAAAAATACAGCTGTATCTACAAGTTCCTGAAAATTCAAACTATGGTGTTACATTTTAAGATGTTTGCTACTATATTTACAGGCCATGTCAGTGCATTTCAAGTCACAAACATGCCCCTAACTAAAATAGATCAGACAGTTATTCAGTATTTGGCATCAGGAAGATGGAGACGGGGTACATACGGTGCACAAAGGATAGGTCCACTTGCCTTTTAGAATGATGCTCAAATGTTTTGTGCCATTTAATCATTGTGTTTTACTCCATATGTTTATCCTAGTATTTCAACTCTGTTACAACTGTGCTTTTCATCTACCTTACAATTTGACAAAGAATCACTTCTCAAATTAACATAATTTGAAGGAAACCTTGGTATTATGAGAGTGGACATTAGGAAGAGATAGTGGACATTAGAAGGCTGTGGCATAGGAGAAAGTAAGAAAACTGAATATATACATCTCCCTAATTCAGTTATACTGGGAATGAGGGAGACAAAGTAAAGCTGTAACAGGATAGCTAAGTAGTGTACATTTATCATTTGTACATTTTGTGACCTTTTTGAAATGTTTCCATACCTGACCCATCTTGAATTAGAAATTCCTATTCATAAAAACACCTAACAAAATACACTAATAAACCAACAAGTGCGTCTTTCTCTCTAAGAAATTCTTGTATGCTTCATATAGTGTTTGGAGAATGGGTGTTAATGGTATTACCTGGCCTTGAAGCTAAAGGGTACTTGGCATCTCTTAAAATCTCAAGGGCATTCCTGTGGCACTAAAAACAAATTTACCTTTTTCTGTGGGGGAGGTCTTTGCTCTTCAAACTTATCTGGCCCTGTGTATCGACTAGGTTCACATAACCACAAGTGCTTCAGGCCCAAAAATGGAATCAAGTTTTAAAATCTGGATCTGAAGCCAGTCTCCTCTCTGTTGTTATTTCTCCTTCAGGTTTACCAAACGCTGATCCCTATGCTGGCCACACACTGTCCCTGTTCTCAACCCCTTGAACACTAGTCTGTGTCACAGACACACAAGAAACTTGCTAATGTAACTATGTGGATTGTCAGGCTACAGTGGAAAGTGGAGCCTACTCAGGGGTGGTGTGGGAAGGCAGAAAGCACCTGTGAGAAATGGCAGTGAAAGTGAACCCCTAAATATGGTTTGATTAACTAAAAGGTGAGTAAGGGAAGACGAGGATGAGGTGATGGTGTTCCAGAGTTCCTCCCTGGTAAAATGAAGAAATAACCAATGAGAGACAGGGCTCCTGAATTGAAAAAATTCAGTACTGCTGGAGGACAGAAGTTCAGTGAGGGGAATGGAAGAAAAGGAATGGAAGTCGTTCAGGAGAAAAATGAAAAGAGATAAGACTGGAGAGGTACAAAGGGTTTATTATACAGCAAAAGTTAATTAACTTGTGGGGTTATCAGCTTGAGGGAAGTAGGTCAATCTAGAAAGGGAGGAGAAAATCATGCATTGGGTTGACACAGCTCATCTTAGAAGAGCTGACTGTGAAAGTGGAGAGGAAGGAGACAGTCGTGTCTCAAAACATTCTAAACCAATCCCTGTGCACTGGGCAGAACGATCCTTTCTTGGGAGGCCCACGGTTGTTGGCTCACTCACCGAAAACCTACTATACCGCAGCCTGGTTATACATGTGTTTATCTTCCCAGTGAAATAACAAGTCACTGGCAATGGATACTGTATAATATATTTTTAGAATCTGGAGGGTTCAGAGTAGGAATTCTCAGTAAGTCACGAATCGATCTTTATTTAAAGGGTACAATGGTTAATCTTTTTAAGATTTCTTTTATTATTATTATTTTTCGAGACAGGGTCTTGCCTTGAACTTCAGGCTGACCCTGAACTATGTAGCCCAGGCCAGCCTCGAATTCATAGCAATCCTCCTGTCTCTGCCTCCCAAGAGCTGGGATTACAGGCATGAGCCACCATGCCTGGCTCTGTGGTATATGATTACCAGGGATTGAACTTGGGACCTTGCAACTTTGTGCTTACAAGGCAGAGCTGGAACCACTGAACTAAATCCCAGGCCCTACAGTAGTTAATCTTATGTTCCTATTTGATTGGGGAAAGAGATGCCTCAACAGCAGTAAATATATACATATGTATGTATATATTATACATATTATATTTATAAATATAAATATATACACATATGTATTTTACCAGGGTATCTTTCAAAGAAGAGATAACCATGTGAATAGACTAAGTAAAGAAGAGTGTCCTAACCTACTTGGGTGGGCAACATCTGATCCACTAAGGGCCCAAATACAACAAAATGTTACAGGAAGGGTGAATTTAATTTGCTTTGTGCTAGAGCTGAGACATCTATTTCTTCTTGCCCTTCAACATCAGTTCTTGATTCTCAGGCCTCCGTACTAGGGTCTTGGGTCTTGAAGGTTGGGAATGGAACTGTACCACTGGCTTTCCATCCTAGGTCTCTACCTTACAGACAGCAGATCATGACACTTCTCAGTCTCTATAGCACAGGAACAAATTCCTCACAATAATTCCCTCTTCCATTCTGTGCACGTATGCCCATGCATCCATATGCATGCACTTGTGGGTGCTCTGGGTTTCTGGAGAAACCTTAGTGATACAGAGAGAATATTGAAACTAAAGGCAGAAATGGACTCTGAGATAAAATACAGAACAGAATAACTGACATATTTGTAATTCAGGTAATAGAAAAGGTACAAATAAGATCTAGAAATCGTTGTCTTCCATACTTCACCTTATAGTGGGCACTGCTTATTCAACTTTTCCAATAAAATAATACATAAAACAATATAGGAAATGTGCAAGGACTAAAGGGAGGTTTTATAGAGAATTATACAAGAAAAGAAGACATTTGTTTGGAGTGCTGATTGGTCTAATTTGCCAGTAACAATTTTTAAATACCCCTGGCTGAAAGAGTCAAGAGAGATGAGACAGTCATAGGTAAGCAATTACCCCCTCGGCCTGGTGAGAAATTTCTCCTGGCAGAAGAAGAGATCAGAGACCAGTCTGTTTTCTTTCAAACAACACAGAGAGTGATGGAAGTAAATCTTTCTCAGCTCTTTTCTGGTTTCTAGTAAACTGCTCACCTTGAATATTGTCTTCCATTCTAGGTCATGCAGCAAATTCTACTTAATTATGAGCTGAAGAGAAACTTAGTTTTACTGAATGACTTTCTTCCTGGCTAACTGTGAATCAAAACCAAGAGCCAGAACGTTTTTTTTTTAATATACCATTCTCTTTCCCAGATAGGACAATTAGTAAATTAGTAAACTGTGCTTGCTTAGGCATGATCTCAATTAAAATGCTTTCTTTAAGTGCCTATAAACCAAAAAACAATTCCTATGCTGAAGCTTATGGAAATGAGTTTTAGAAGGAATAGAGTTGCATTATTTAATAATTATGAGAACATTAGCAGAAAGAAATGCTCATTCTTTTCCAAAATGTAATTTCTTTGTTTGCACTGTTTATAAAATTCTGCTTACATAAAACTCTTCAGCTTCTTTTTCCTTTCTGCATACATCTGCTCAGAAACTCCTGTGTGCCTTTTATTTGTCCAGAGTTCAGAAGTGAAGAATGAAGGACTAGTTCCTTACTTTAAAATGAGTAGTGTAAAATATGACTTGGATAAGTACAACCAACTGGCTTAAGAATTCAAAGATCCCATTATCTTTATTTTTTTCAGAGCCCTAAAAAAAACAAAGTGATGGGAAACAAGTTTTTTTTCCCTAATGTTAGAGATATTGAAAGGTTTAGGAGGGTAATCTGAATATCATTTGAAAATATTTTAGTCCAACTTTATTAAAATATCATTTTTCTTCATTTATATTCATAAATGGCAGCATTCTTAATGGGACATAATGGCTGGGACAGCTGATTCATTTTTCAGTTGAACAAATAATGAAGAATAAGAAAACACCTGTACACCACTTTACAAGACCTTCAGTCATTCTACAGTCAGGTTTTGACAACATAATCACTCTCTGTTACATGGATGGGTGGGGCTGAGTGGCTGGCTGGCTGGATGGATGTGCAGATAACAGAGACAAACGAATGGAAAAACAAGACACACAAGTATATATTTCCATTTCTCTTAAATCCTTTTTGAAAGCTGCACATTCTGAAGGACTCTGTGGAACTTCTGAACAATAAAAGCTACTTTAACTTCACTACATCGGCCCTTCAAATTAACAGAATGAAACAGAGAAGATGCTCTCAGAGGTATTTTCTATCTAAATCAAGTCAGACACATGGCACACTGAGGAAAGAAGTAAACTCAGGAGAGAGGAGAAAAAGGGAAAATTAAATGTACCCAACAGTGAAGTTGTACCTATTCAGGTGTTGTTCTAATCACTATTACACAGCCCTTTATTTTACAAGAATAAGAAGATTTCAACTTTCCTAACAGAACACAAGCTTAACCTCTTTAAATTCAACATGGAAAGGAGCAGAGCTTTCTTACTGAACAGTAATAATGGTCCTCAATATTTATAACACAATAAGGAACTCAAGTAAATGTCGTTAAAGACAAAGCAATTTATTATTACATACAAAAATAGAATGTGGAATTTCAAACAAGTTTCTCCAAGTTTTAAAGGGCTTATATGTGTATTTTATTCTCCTTCTCCTTCATCATATATGATTACTGACTCAATTTGCTGGATATTCTGAAGGTCTTGAAGTGTTCTTCCCATGTCCTCTAATAAGCTATTGCCACGAATATACTTATTTTTGCGGGAAATATGTAACAATTGTGAACGAAAAACTCTAAAAATAGTGAATAATATTGTCAATAAGTCAACATTCTTTTTTTTTTTTTTTGGAGACAGGTTCTCGCTTTGTAGTTCAGGCTGGCCCTGAGCTCACTATGGAGCCCAGGCAAGCCGCCGCAAACTCAGCAATCCTCTTGTCTCTGCCTCCCAAGTGCTGGAATTACAGGCGTGAGCCCCCATGCCCAGCATTGTGGTATGTGGTGTTGATTGTTGGTGGGAGTGAGTCTCCACACCCAGCATTATATGTGGTTACCGGGGATCAAACTCAGGACCTTGCGATTGCGAGGCAGGCGCCAGAACCACTGAGCTAACCCTCCGGCCCTCGACATTCTTATTCTTTAAATCAAGCAATCATATCAGAACAGGAAGGGCAGTCAAAACCCACATGAGCAGTAATTAGTTGCAAACAAAATTTGAATTCAACTTTGCTGTCCTTCCAACACACCAGCTCACCTGACAACCACCACTGTTTTTTCTCTGGGAGAGATAAATTCTTCAGATAAAACTACTCCTTGTTTTCACACAACCAAAGAAAATGTCTAATGCATACGTACAGTAGCCTAAAATAAGGCTCAGAAAGGAAGAGTACCAATAGTTGAAATTTACCTTGTTAACATTTTCTTTTTTCTCACTAGAAAAGACACTGACTCTAAAACTTAGTGAATGGAACAAGGTTTTACATTCACAGTTCTGTGAGTTGGGTGGGTGGAGCTGCGTGGTTCTCACATGGCACTGCCTATGAACTTGTAGACTGATGTCACTAGGGATAAAGGGACCAGAAGGCCTGACTGACATGGAAGATATGGCTTTTTCGGCACACAGCCACCTGGAGAAATGGTCACCCTTATTATAGGATGTAGTTAATGTGTGTTTGTCACAGGTGAGTTATCTGCAAGTCCTTCTAAAGTATGTGTAGATGTTCCTTGACTTTCAGTGGTATTTCCCCAAGTACTCCATTAGAAGCTAAAAATAGCTCACCTTTAAAATATTCTTAATACACTTTACCTATTAAATATCATAGCTGAGCAAAACAGTTTCCACCGAGTGCTGGCTGTTTACTTTAGGGCTTCTGGTACCTGAGGCTACTGCATTGTGAGAAAGCATATTACAGAATAGTCCTAGCCAGGAAAACATCAAAATTCAAAATTAGAAGTATAATTTCTATTGAATGCATACTGTTCTTGGACTATAACAAACTTGAGAAATCTTAAGTTGGACAATTTTAAGTCAGGATCATATATTTATTATATAATTGTCTATCTCCTAACAGCTATAACTGCCAAACATTTATACACTGGTGTGTTTGTTTCTGTGTTAGATTAATATAATCAATACTTAATGATGTGTCTGTATCAAGGAATGAGAAAATCTATGCTCTCAAATTCACAAACTTTATATTAAAACTGGGGCATTTTGGTAATAAATAAGTAGCTGAATAAATGACATATTGAGAAATCATGGTAATAATTATGAAAGAAATTCCCAAAAAGGACTTTGGGTAATATTATGAAAAATGACTTATTAAAAGTATGCCCTGAGTACTTCATAATTTTGCTATTGCTGCACTGACTGTACTTGTTCACAGAAAGTTCATTTCGAACAGTGGCTGTTATAGATATCAGACAATAAACGCCAACCTTGGAAGGGCAAGTCAAAGCAAAATTGAGGTTCCAGACCTATAGTCATTAAAATTAAAAAGAAAATGAAAAACACTTTCACATTTCAAATAAAAATTTAAAAATGAGAAATTTCTTAAGACCAAAGAAAAAAATCCCACAGCAATAAAAAGTGTGGTATGTGCTGTTATCATGATGTATCTATAGAAAAATACAACTACTTGGAGGAAAAAGCAAAAACAATCTCACTTCTGACCATCAGCAAAATCAATTCATATAGCTACTAAAAAGACTGCTTCAATATAATTTGTTCTAGATGGAGTGAAAATAATTGTCTGAATGCATCTGACATCTTCGCTTTCATGGTCTGCGTGAAGATGTAAAGTAGTATAAAATCAACAAAGTTGCTTGCAAGGAAAATAAAACATCTTGTGTGGACAGGCCAATAATACACCCAGAACTTCTACAGAAGTACAATGGAAAGGCTTCAGAAAAGATGAAAGATTTCATAATGGATTTGATTAGCTACTCAGTGAAGAAGCCTACAGGGAAGAATCCCTCTTCCACCTGGTGGGATTCTCTCCAGACACCGGAGTATAACAAGCTGAAAGCAAAGACATCTTTACCCTACATTAGCAACCATAATTGGAAATGTTTTTCTTGTTATTAAAAAGACGCCAAAGCCTATAAAGAACCTAACCAAGCAACTTGCTTTAGTAGCACTCAACAGAATTGCTTCTGTTGGAGAAAAAATAATAATAATTCCAAAAAAGTAAATATCCAACAGTTAGTGGTACATCTTTACCTACAGGCTGATGACATTAAGCATTCTCTAAGGTAAGTCTGAACTCTAACCGAAGTATATGCCAGGTAAACTGGAACATTGCTCCAGTAACCCAAGCCACATTTTCTGCTACTCACTGAACAAAGGAATAATGTTAACACAATTAAAATGAACACTAGGGTAACAGCTTCCCACAGCTGCACTCATCAGGCTCAATATGTACTTTAGGGCACACTTTTCCATGTAGCTGTGGTCTTTCTATCTAGTTAGCAACCAATGCCTTTGCAAACAATCATAGTTCAAATTATCCTCGTGTCTGATTATGTTTTCACTGCTGACTTAAGATAGAGCTTTCCAAAGTGGAAAAAGTAGAAGTAAATGTTGAATAAGAGTTTTAGTGAAACAAATAGGTGTTCAGTTGCTGTAGCAAAAAATATACATCTTTTTTATTTCAACTTGAAACTCCTTATTACTCAGTAAAAGGGAAAAAAGGGCACAGACAACATTAAATTGACAGATCATGGTAACCTAAAAAATTTTAACAAAAAATACAACTTTCTTAAAACGATGGGTATGGATTCTTGAAGTTATCTTCTATAGAAAGTTTTGTATTAGTTTGAAATATCTTGAGCTACAAGGATAAGAAAAACAACTACAGTACAAAAAATCCTTTATCACCTAAGAAATCTAAGTGCAGGTGATTTCACTTTGATGACATTATTCAGAAACAAGATTCTAAGCATCATGCTTAGCTGTTAGCCTTTTGTCTTCTGAAAAAACCTTTTGGTTTTAAGACTGCTGCTGCACCTCAAAGTGTAGCTCTCACCTGCATCTCAAGCAAAAAGAAAGAACTCATAGAAGTCTTTCCTTCACAAGAGAAAGAAATCCCTCATCATCAATACCGTTTGTAAATGTCCATTGGCTAAAAGTGGGTCTTCATCATTGGCAAAGAGTATTACTGACTCAGACCATCCTTAGTTAGTCCTATAGGCCTGCAAGCAGCCTACCTGCCACCAGACCCAGGCCAGATGCTCTGTGGAAACTCCATTCACCTCGAGCAAATCTGAAAGTGCTATGGAGGTTATGCAGTGACTTCTGCCACCTGCTAGCAGCCTGCCCAACACCAGAGCTGGGCCAGACACCCCATGGGAGCTCCACTCTACCTGGGTGAGTATGGGTAAGTGCTGTGGAGGCCACACAGTGACTTCCACCACAGGCTAGTAGCCTTTGGTCATATCATCCAGACCAGAAGCCTGGGGGACCTTTCCTCTGCTGGTGAATCTGGGTAAGTGGCATGGAGATTGTGCAGTGACTTCAGCCACCTGCTAGTAGCCTGCCTGACTTCAGACCCAGCCTCGTGGGAGCTCCATTTCTGTTGCACGAGTCTAAGTAAGCACTGCTTAGGTCGTGCAGTAACTTAAACCACTTGCCAGAACAACAGAAATGAGAAAAATTTCAAGAACCCAAATACAGAGATCATCACTACAGGGGAATTCAAGGAAAAGGGAAATAGAGTAAAATGAAGCTCAATCACCAGGACTCTCTGAGCTGGTAATAAAAGCAGATATACTAAACTAGAAATCAGAGCTGATCTCTGAGATGAAAACAGAGATGCTGTCCACAGTGAAAGACATGATTAAGGAAGAGATCAGGAACACTATAGAATCTCAGACTAAAAAAAAAAAAGCAATAGAACATTTTAAAGAGCTTCAAGCAGAGTCCCAGGTGACCAAAAATGAGAATGAAAGTTTATGAAGTAGGATGAATGAGGCTGAGGACCGAATTTCAGATCTAGAAGACAGGCTCACAGCCCATGAACAGGAAAGGAATAACCTATGGAAAATGGCAAGGGACCATGAGAAATCAATCCAACAGCTCCTAGACAAATCAAAGAAGAATAACATAAGGCTGACTGCAGTCACTGAAGAAGCAGGAGACAGTGCAAAAGACATAAAAGAACTGTTTACAGATATAATGGCAGAAAACTTCACAGAAAAAGGAAAAGAATTGGATATATAGATAAATGAGGCATACAGGACTCCAAAAAGGTGTGATACAAAAAAAGTCTACACCTAGACATATAATTATCAAGGTTCCAGACATCCAACAAAAGAATGAAATGTTGAAAGCAGTTAGAGAACACACACACACACACACACACACACAGGGAAGCCCATCAGGATCACAGCAGACTTTTCAATGCAAACACTCAATACAAGGAAAGCCTGCAGTGAAGTGTTTCAAGCACTGTGGGAAAACAAGCTCCAACCTAGATTGATGTATCCTACAGGACTCTTTCAAAACTGATGGAGAAATAAGATACTTCCATGACAAAGAACACCTGAAGAACTTCTCAATTACAAAACTTGCAATCCAAAACATTCTAAAGAATATCTTGGAAAAAAAAAAAAACAAAGAAAATTACAAAAGCATGAGACCCTACAGAGTAAGCTCACTGGGTCAAACAAGAAACAACAGATTAAGGCAAAAGTAAAGAATAAAAGAGCCAAGGACAGGAAAACACCATGACAGGTATAAATCAGGCCATATCAGTCATAACCACTAATGTCAATGGCCTCAATGGGCCAATTAAAAGACACAGACTGGCAGAATGGATTAAGAAACAAGATCTTACAATATGCTGCATACAAGAAACACACCTAATTCAGAAAGAAAGCCACAGGCTGAAAGAAAAAGGATGGAATACTATTCTCCATGTGACATGAAACTGCAAAAAAGCAGGAGCAGCTATCCTATTTGCAGAAAAAATAGATTTCATACCAAAATTGATTGAAAGAGACAAAGAAGGACACTACAACCTTATACAGGGAACAATCCAAGAGAAAGAGATGACACAAGTATTTGTGCATCATATTCCAATGAACCCAATATATAAAACAATATTAACAGATATGAAATCCCTGACAAGCACTAATACAATAAAAGTAGGGAACTTAAATACCCCACTGTCACAACTAGACAGATCAACTAGTCAAAAATCAATAATGAAATTCTTGAACTGAATCAAACCTTCAAACAAATGGACTTAATAGATGCCTACAGAGTATTTCACCTTACAAAGTCAAAATATACATTCTTTTCAGCTGCCCATGGGTCAGTCTCTAAAATAGACCACATACTAGTTCATAGAACAAGTTTAAGTAAGTGCAAAGGAATTGAAGTTATCCCTTGTATAGTGTCAGACCATAGTGCCTTGAAATTGGAGCTGAATAGCAAAACAAATTCCAAGACCCTCATAAACACATGGAAATTGAATAATACACTGCTGACACACCAATGGGTGACAGAAGAAATTAAGGAAGAAATTACACAGTTTTTAGAATTAAATGATAATCCCAGTATAACTTACAGTAATTTATGGGATACAATGAAAGAAGTTCTATGAGTGAAATTCATATAGCACTAAACATCTACACCAGGAAAATAGAGCAAGCTCAAATACATGACCTAATCCTGAACCTCAAGCTACTAGAAAAAAGAGGAGGAAGACAAACCCAAAGCTTATACTAGGGAGGAAATTATAAAGATCAGAGCAGAAATTAGTTTGAGGGAGACTAAGAGAGCAATACAAAAAAAAAAAATCAATGAATCTAAGAGTTGGTTCTTTGAAAAAAATAACAAAATTGACAGACTCCTAGCCAACCTTATCAAACAAAGGAAGGAAAAGGCTCATATACATGCTATTAGAAACAAAAAGGGGGAAATCATTGGTCCAGTGGAAGTCCAGAGGATAATAAACATGTACTTAGAGCTACAGGCCATTCCCCCTAATGAACATTGATGCCAAAATCCTCAAGGAAATACTGGCAAACAGAATACAGAGAGTTAACAAAAAGATCATATATCCTGACCAAATTGGATTCATGACAGGAATGCAAGGATGGTTCAACATATGTAAATCAGTAAACTTAATTCACTATATCAACAGACTGAAGGACAAAAACCGTATGGTCATCTCAATAGAAGAAGAAAAAGTGTTTGACAAATCCCACACCCATTCATGATCAAAACCCTACAGAAAATTCGAACTGATGGACTTTATCTCAACCTAATAAAAGCTATTTATGAGAAACCAACAATCAGCATCATCCTAAATGGTCAAAAACGAAAACCTTTCACACTAAGATCAGGAATAAGACAAAGGTGTCCAGTGTCACCACTCCTG
Organism: Thryonomys swinderianus; assembly: GCA_004025085.1. Taxonomy (NCBI): domain Eukaryota; kingdom Metazoa; phylum Chordata; class Mammalia; order Rodentia; family Thryonomyidae; genus Thryonomys; species Thryonomys swinderianus. The sequence goes on from PVIC010008663.1 coordinate 41,813, forward strand.
TTCAATATAGGCTAGAAACATTAGCCACAGCAATTAGACAAGAGAAAGAAATAAAAGGAATAAAGACTGGTGAAGAAGTTGAACTGTCAAAAAAGAACTAGAAGATCATCAAAGAACTGCTAGACTTAATCACCAAATTTAGTAGCACAGCTGGATACAAAGTCAATGCTCAAAAATCAATTGCATTTTTATACACAGATAACCAATTTATTGAGAAAGAAATTGGGACTCAGTTTCTTTCACAGAAAAATGAAATATCTAGGAGTCAATCTTATAAAGAAAATGAAGGACCTCTACTCCATAAACTACAACACTTTGAAAAAGGAGATTGAAGAGGATATCAGAAAATGGAAAGACATCCTTGTTCCTGGGTAGGAAGAACCAACATTGTCAAAATGGGTATACTTCTACAACTACTATATAGGTTCAATGCAATTCCAATTGAAATCCCAACAGCATATTTCACAGATCTAGAAAAAAGTATCCAAAAATTCATCTGGAACACAAGAGACCTAGAATAGCAAAAGCAATTCTAGGAAACAAGGACATGGCAGGGCGTATCACTATCCTCAAGTTGAAACTATACTACAAAGCCACTGTGATAAAAACAGCATGGTCCTGACAAAGAAACAGATCTGAGCATCAGTGTAACAGAACAGAAGATCCAGAAACAATGCCAGACACACTAAGCCACCTCATCTTTGACAAAGAAGCCAAACATCCTTAATGGAGGAAAGATAGCCTCTTTAACAAATGGTGCTGGAAAAACTAGGCTTCAACCTGCCAAAGACTGAAGCTAGATTCATCTCTTTCACCATGTCCTAAACTAAATCAAAGTGGATTAGAGACCTAAATATTAAAACAGAAACTCTTAACCTGCTGCAAAACAGGTTAGGTAGTACTCTTGGAGACATTGGCTTAGGGAAAGACTTTATGAACAAAACCTCTATAGCACAAGAACTAGTAGAAGAAATCAACAAATGGGATCTCATTTTGTTGAAAAGCTTCTACACAGCAAAAGAAACCACCGGCAGAGTGAAAAGGCAGCCAATAACATGGGAAAGAATCTTCACCAGCTGTTTCTCAGACAAAGGGCTACTATCTAGAATATATAAAGAGCTTAAAAAAATCAGTCCCCCCCAATTTAAAAACCCAATTCAAAAATGGACATCTGGCTGGGCGTGGTGGCTCACACCTGTAATCCCAGCACTAGGGAGGCAGAGACAGGAGGATTGCTGAGTTCAAGGTTTGCCTGGGCTACATAGTGAGCTGAGGGCCAGTCTGAACTACAAAGTGAGACCCTGTCTCAAAAAAAAAAAAAAGGCATCTGGCATGAATAGACATTTTTCAGAGAAAGATGGAAAAGCAGCTAAGAAGTGTATGAAGAAATGCTCAGTGTCACTGGTCATTTGAGAGATGCAGATGAAAACAACACTGAGGTATCATTTCACTCCACAAAGCATAGCTGTTATTTCAAAATTAGCCAGCAACAAATGCACGTGAGGTTGTGGAGAAAAAAGAACGCTTCTCCACTGTTGGTGGAAATATAGATTGGTACAACCATTATGGAGATCAATGTGGAGATTTCTCAGAAAACTAGGATTAGAGGTCTCACTTGACCCTCCTATTCTCCTGCTGGAGATATACACAAAAGAATTACAAGACTCATATCACAGCAACAAATGTGCACCAATGTTTATAGCAGCTCAGTCTGTGATATCTAAATGTTGGAAACAACCCAAATGCCCAACAACTCTAGACTGGCTAAAGATGTATTTTTATAAAATGGAATATTACTCTGCCATATGGAATGATGAGACTGATTCATTTATACTCAAATGGATGTACCTTAAGAACATACTCATAAGTGAAATAAATAGGTTACAGATATGTAAATATTGTAGCTTTTCTCTGGTATGAGAAATTGAAGTTGTAAATGAGTTTAGAATGCATGATAGATATTGTGAAATAATAAATATTCAAAGGCAAATTGAGTTTAGGATTAAGTAATGGGGGAAAGAAAAACTTGATGGTAAATAGAGGAAACAAAGGTTGTGCATATAGGGACAGGGCTGGTAGGGTGGGTAGGGGAGGGGGAAAATGAGAATTAAGTCATGTCATATACTAGTACAAGTTCTCAATACTGAGCATAGTTGTGATGTGTATATATAATGTACCAATAAGTACAATAAGTAAAAAAAATTAATTTGTACTATAGGCCTAGGAAGAGAATTTAATTCCTTAGGATTAAGTGATCACTGGGTTGGGGATTTCGCTTAGTGGTTCTGATACGTGCCTCACAAGCACAAGGTCCTGAGTTCAATCCCTGGTACCATAAAATAGTTTTTAGAAAAGATTAAGTGATCACCATTTTCACTACACAAACATAAGCCAAAAAATTATTGGGCCGGAGGGTTAGTTCAGCGGTTCTGGTGCCTGCCTCGTAAGCGCAAGGTCCTGAGTTCGATCCCTGACACCATAATACCTGACACCACAATTTAAAGAGACCTTTAATTTGGCTCATGGTTCAAGGTATTTGGTCCATGTTTGGATGGGTCCAAGGCAGAAATGACAAAGCAGAAGTATAGGATGGAGCAAAACTGCTCAGTTCATGGCAGCAGGGAAGCAGAGCCAGACAAGAGCGCCAGAGATGAAGGGGTGGGGACCACACGTAGCACCAGAGTCACACTTTTCAGCCCACCGACACAGCCAGTGGTATGCGGTAGTGATTGATTGCTAGGTGTTTCTTAGCACAGTGAAGTGGACAAATCACAATTTAATAAAATTTAATAAAAGACTACTTTTATTAAGCATGATATCAGTTTATATAACTCACAAAAATAAATATTTTAACCTAACTTAAACTGGGATTGAATAAAATTGTAGTGAACTGTTTTTGATCTTCACATTTCATTAGTAAATAGCATATATTGATCATCAAGCTTGGGACTAAATTAATATACTGCAACAGAATCTTTACATTTACTCTGTGCTCAGTTTCACCCAAGATATCGCTGTAGGTTACATAATGAGATATGGAGAACAAGAAGAAAGACAATATAAAATTGTCTTTTAACATCACAACGAGGAGAAAAAAAACACACTGATCCTCAGGTTAAACAGAACAGAAAAATACTCAAATCTGATCAAATCAATTCCCTGAGGCCCAGCCACAGGAAAAAGCCAGATGGAAATAAAGAGGAAACAAATGGTGGTGGTTGAATACAGGTGAGATAACCTCCTAAGAGAAAGGCCCATCTTCAGCCAGACCATACTGAGAAGAGATCCGAGACTAGCACAGAAGTTGAAGAGCAAAGGGGCAGAGGTGGTATTCCCAACAAGGCAGTTCAGGACCCTTGAGGACCTGATTGGAGAAGATCAAGAAGTGAAAGGTAGATATCCTATGAAATCAAAATAGAATGGCAAAATCAAGTAGCCACCTATTCTTCTCTCACTCCCTTAAAAATAGTGATGCAAGCAGAAGAAGCATAATATACCACAACACCTGAAATTATAGGAATTAGTAAGTCATCCAGATTTCTACCTCCTTCTACACACAACTGCCACTAATGGTCTTGAAAAGAAATGACTTCAAAACCAAAGGAAAGCAATAGATAAAATGGTTGTTCAATGCCCAACAAGAAAAAAAAATATGAAAAGAGAATCAAAAAATTGCAGCTGACAAAAATCATACCAAAAATATAACACAATAGCTGAAGCTCAGGGAAATATAGTGAAATAAAATCTGCAGATATGGAAATACAGATTAATTGAAAAATTTAAAAACAAACAGGGATAGCAAATAAAACTAGAAATATGTGAAACTAGAGTTGGCTAAACCTTGGAAGTAGGGTAAAGTATACATTGTTAGAAAATGAAGATTAAATTACCAAGTGTCTATGAGAGAATTGATCTAATCAAAATACTACAGAAGTAAGAAAAAAAGCAAAAATACAAGAAAGGGGGAAAAAACAAAAAATCACAGAGGTAAAAGTATTTAAGAGAAAGTAACTAATTCAGAAAATGGGCAAAGAAGATTCAATATGCTAGCACGTGGCTCTAACTTTCAATAGTACCCTTTAAAGAAAAATGTGCCCAGCCGGGCATGGTGGCTCACGCCTGTAATCCCAGCACTCGGGAGGCAGAGGCAGGAGGATTGCTGAGTTCAAAGCTTGCCTGGGCTACATAGTGAGCTCAGAGCCAGCCTGAACTACAAAGCGAGACCCTGTCTCAAAAAAAGTGCCCTGCCCTATAGATTAAAAAAAAAGTTACTTTCTAGGTGAAAAAAACAAATGAAATTACCCTCCAAATATAAAGGCATTTAGAAAAACATTTTATACAGTTAAGAATGGAGGGTGGACTGCACTTTTAATCCCTTGCAGATTAGCTACCAGGGCAGCAGTCCCCGACACCAGGGACCAGGGCACCAGGGACCCGTTCTGCGGAGCATGATTTTTCCACAGAAGGGAGGAGAGAAGATGAGGGAATTTTTTCAGTTTGCTTTAAAGTACGTTTGCAACACATAATAATTATTTCTAGCAGACTAATATCACCACCCAAGCTACCTGTCAGATAATCAGCAATTAGGATTTTCATAACTGGGCCACTGAGCACCCCATCTAGATCCCTCCCATGCATGGCCGATGGTGGGTTTCTCACCGCTGTGAGGATCTTACACTCCCACTGGCCTGTCAGGAGGTCTAGAGATGGGGTGCAGCCATAAATACTGATCAAACTGAGCTTGCTCGCCAGCCGCTCACCCCTTGGCCACAGAAGACAGACCCACACTGTTCCACTGCTCAGGCTGGTGTCTCATGTAAGAGAAGACAGGCTTCGCTCAAGGAAGCTGAAGCAGGTGAAGAACCAATGGTGAACAGGAAATATGTTTAATTGTAAAGCTAAGATTTAAAAAAGATGAGAGGGTAAAGGAACCGTAACTATGCTTCTTATAATGAAACTACATAGATGATAATGAATTTAAGATGAAGTAGAAAAGAGAAATGTTAAAATAGAATAAGCAGCATATTGCCTATATATCACCGTGAAGTTGAAATAGTCTAAGTCGAACCAAAGTAATCAGGGACTTTTTGGACAACATAAACTAATATGACAGAACTGAAATTAAACTTACGGGTTATAGCTGTAAACATAAATGAGCTTAAACTTCTGTACTGCATTGAAAGTACGTTAGATTGGCCACACAAGGCAAAATCTAATTACTAATTCTATAATCCCATCTTCATCCCCTTTTCATTTTAAATATCGGTATGAATCCATGGGTTCTTTTCAAAAGCAATGCTTCATCCTTGACATTATTCTTTTTTGCCTCTCAACTTGTCTCAAGTTTCAAAGTAGGACACTTTTAAGTAGGTTCTTGTGTTCTGAGAAGTCATCAGTTTTCTAGTATTTCCTCCTTTATGAAATGTCAAAAAAAAAGTAATTCAAATGCCCCAGAGTAAAGGGTCGGGGCAAAGCTGTGTCAGGACCGTGGTGTCAGTTAAAACAGAGATACTACTTCTTATCTCTCAAGTTAATCAAAATTTTAAAACCAACAGGACATAAATGGGTGTTGGATTTTGTCAAATGCTTTTTCTGCATCTATTGAGATAATCATATGGTTTTTGTCCTTGAGTCTGTTGATATAGTGTATTACATTGATTGATTTACGTATGTTGAACCAGCCTTGCATCCCTGGGATAAATCCGACTTGATCAGGGTGTATGATTTTCTTAATAACTCTCTGTATTCTGTTTGC